>JANAVB010033818.1:597418-701690 GCA_029216955.1 Iris pallida
AACAGGACCCTCTCGAAATCCCAACAAGTGGATTTGAATATAGTAGCATGACCAGTCCATGAGATCGGTCCGAAGTCGGTCAAAAAACCTGTCCTGAAACAGGACGTTTAACAGTCCAATTCCCGTATTCGAGAATCGATTCTGATCGATCCATGATTTTTATGAATTCCATTGAACACATATTTAGACGACCTATAGGCCTTCACAAAAGTTTTTACAGAAGCCAAAACCATCGACTACGTGTCGAGAAATCAAATCCGAACTTTGACGAAAACCTATTTTAAAAACTTAGAAATTCATCCACACGACGTGCTACCGCCAATCCGGGCGACGTGGTCGCGAACCGAAAGTATCGAAAGATGCGTAACGGCTTCGTGGTCGTGTGGGCTTTGACGGAATTCAAATTGGTCGCGTGTGCACGACGAATTTGATGCGTATCCGTCAAAATTCACCGTATCGTGCACTTTGCAAATTTTCCAATTACTTCGTGCACGCTCGTCAGATCGAGACGAAACTGTGCCAACAGGACCGTATGGTCCCACTCAACGGACGATTTTGTGCACGGCATGCCGGAATCCAACTTTGGACATACTGTTGGGTCATATCAGAAAACTGGCCGTAGACATATAGTTTGATGACTTTAGAGACAGTTGACTGACACGCTTTTCGGTGCCAAAGCGGGTCCAACGGCGGACACCGTTTGACCCAAAATTATCGTTTTGTCCCTGTGTCCAGAATTGGACTTAGGACAGGCATTCTAGCTAATTGATATTCTGAAAACATTGATAATATTTATTCAGTTTTCAGGGACTGTTGTACGGGTTTTGACTATTGTGGCACATTGAGTAGTTCAGACTGTCGGCTCACAGCAGAGGACCACAGGCGAGTACAGTTTATTGTCTGCATTTCGATATTGATTTTCACTATATTCATTGGTTGGCCATGGTTATGTGATTATTTTCTATTATAAATTGTTGAGTCGGGAATGAGAAGTACCAAAGATATGTGATCTGACCATAGCCCGTGTTAGACATTGTAGTCCATGTTTATTTTCTGCAAGTAGTGTAGCCCGTATTTATTTTCTGCAAGTAGTGTAGCCCGTGTTTATTTTCTTCAAGTAGACATTGTAGCCCGTGTTTATTTTCTGCAAGTAGTGTAGCCCGTGTTTATTTTCTGCAAGTAGTGTAGCCCGTGTTTATTTTCTGCAAGTAGTGTAGCCCGTGTTTATTTTCTGCAAGTAGATATTGTAGACCGTGCTTACTTTTCATGCAAGTAGACCTCGTAGACCGTGCGGTATAGTACCCCAGACCGATCACATATCAAAGGTACTTCTAACAGTTGGGGAAAGTATTTTGTGTCTATTTATTGCTATTGGTTTTTCGTATTTACTGTTTATTTTCAAAACTCATGATTGAATTATTTTTATTATTATTATTAAATGACGATTTTTTAGATTTTATGAATAATCATTTAGTTAATTATTACGGTAGGTGACTTTAGCCATGGTTAAGATTTGGAGTACAATACGACTAAAAATCAGGGCACGGGTAGTGAGTAGTGTGTCTTGACTAGTGAATTAGCCATGCCAAGGAAGGCCAAGCCATAGTGATGCCCTAACTAGGAAAACTAGGCTAAGTTGTGATATGACCATTATAAATAGTTTAATTATTTATATTTAATATTATTTGTCGTTAGGAGACCCGGTTGTATCAAACCATTCCGGACTAGACCCGTACCGAGCCCAAGCCCATGTAGTCATGCGGGACGTCCAATAACGTTCGTGTTGATGTCTTTTGGGTGTGATGGTGTCGTATTCCGTTTTAATGATCTAGTGAATATTTTCTAAGTATTTTTAATTAGATATTATAAATGTTATTATTAATTGATATCCGATAATAATTGCATATAAAATAGGTCTTTGTACGTTTTGGGATTATTAGACCGCACATGATGGTATATATAAACTATTAGTAATTTATTGGATTTTATTATTATTATTTTATTAGCAATATTATTGAGGTTATTATTATTTAATATTATTATCTTATTGGTTATATTATTTTGGTCAGATAAATGTGATAACATATATATATATAGAGAGAGTTATATTTATATATGTATAAATGGGTATGTATACACGAATATATAGGAATAAATATTATGTATGTTATAATAAATATACATGTATTTGTATGCGTACACATATAGATATATATATGTGTCTATACAGATAAATAAATTTTATATATATATATATAAAAAATAAAAAAAAATAAATAAATATATATATATATATATATATATATATATATATATATATATATATATATATATATATATATATATATATATATATATATATATGTGTGTGTGTGTATATTGGTTTGTATATATAAAAGTATGTGTATATTGGTTTGTATATATATATATGTGTGTATATTGGTTTGTATATATATATATGTGTGTATATTGGTTTGTATATATATATATATATATATATATATATATATATATATATATATGTGTGTATATTGGTTTGTATATATATATATGTGTGTATCTAGCGTATATACACAAAGATTGAGAGAGATCGAGCGAGAGAAGGGAGGGTCAAAACGAAAACCCTAACCTACGCAGCCATCCCCCACACCGGGGCGGCCACCCAGTGCAGCAGCACCGTCGTGCACGGCCAGCGCCGCCGGCCAGGACCGCTCGTGCGCGCGGGTACAGAGCAACAGCAGCGAGTGCGGGGGGGAACACCCAACTTCGTAGGTAAGTTTCTTCCCCTGTGCTTCATCGTTTTACGTTTCGTAAATTGGGTTGGAAAGCCAACATGACCCTCTCGAAATCCCAACAAGTGGATTTGAATATAGTCGCATGACCAGTCCATGAGATCGGTCCGAAGTCGATCAAAAACCTGTCTTGAAACAGGACGTTTAACAGTCCAATCTCCCGTATTCGAGAATCGATTCTGATCGATCCATTGACTGTTTATGAATTCCACTTGAACACATATTTAGACGACCTATAGGCCTTCATAAAAGTTTTTACAGAAGCCAAAACCATCGACTACGTGTCGAGAAATCAAATCCCGAACTTTGACGAAAACCTGTTTTAAAAAACTTAGAAATTCATCCACACGACGTGCGTCCCGCCAATCCGGGCGACGTGGTCGCGAACCGAAAGTATCGAAAGCTGCGTAACGGCTTCGTGGTCGTGTGGGCTTTGACGGAATTCAAATTGGTCGCGTGTGCGCGACGAATTTGATGCGTATCCGTCGAAATTCACCGTATCGTGCACTTTGCAAATTTCCCAATTACTTCGTGCACGCTCGTCAGATCGAGACAAAACTTGTGCCAACAGGACCGTATCATTTTTTTGGTCCTGTATGCCAAGTTTGGTCCAATTCTGAGACAGTTGATAAAATCACCGTTTTGTGGGCCCCACGGTCCCACTCAACGGACGATTTTGTGCACGGCCTGCCGGAATCCAGCTTTGGACATACGGTTGGGTTCGTATCAAAAAACTGGATTCATAGACATGTAGTTTGATGACTTTAGATACAGTTGACTCTGACACGCTTTTCGGTGTAAAGCGGGTCCAACGGCGGACACCGTTTTGACCCGAAATTACCGTTTTGCCCCTGTGTCCAAATTGGACTTAAGGACAAGCAATTCTAGCTAATTTGACTATTCTGAAAACATTGGTAATATTTATTTCAGCTTTCGGGGACTGTTGTACGGGTTTTGACTATTGTGGCATATTGAGTAGTTCAGACTGTCGGTTTCACCAGCAGAGGACCACAGGCGAGTACAGTTTATTGTCTGCATTTCGATATTGATTTTCACTATATTTCATTGGTTGGCCATTGGTTATGTGATTAATTTCTATTATAAATTGTTGAGTCGGGAATGAGAAGTACCAAAGATATGTGATCTGACCATAGCCCGTGTTAGACATTCTAGCCCGTGTTTATTTTCTGCAAGTAGTGTAGTCCGTGTTTATTTTCTGCAAGTAGTGTAGCCCGTGTTTATTTTCTGCAAGTAGACATTGTAGCCCGTGTTTATTTTCTGCAAGTAGTGTAGCCCGTGTTTATTTTCTGCAAGTAGTGTAGCCCATGTTTATTTTCTGCAAGTAGTGTAGCTCGTGTTTATTTTCTGCAAGTAGACATTGTAGACCGTGCTTACTTTTCATGCAAGTAGACCTCGTAGACCGTGCGGTGTAGTACCCCAGACCGATCACATATCAAAGGTACTTCTAACAGTTGGGAAAAGTATTTTGTGTCTATTTATTGCTATTGGTTTTCCGTATTTACTGTTTATTTTCAAAACTCATGATTGATGTCTAACCTTTGTTTTATAGTCATTTTATTTATTTGAAATTGCATTCAGTGAATTGTGCTCGTTCCATTCCTGACTGGAAACCAACATTTTCAGGTTAGCCGTGGATTCACTTAGCTTGGGGAGTGACGGGTATACTTGCAGACGGAAAGCCTAGAGATTAGCTAGATAGTGGAGTTGTAGCCATTCAAATATTTGTACAAGTTTATATTTTCTGCAAATGTAAAACTTGTGAATATTGTAAGTTAAATTAATTATGTGAATGAGCATTATTTGTGATTTTGACCTTCATGGCCGTGACAGCGTTCTACCGCCGACACTGCGGCGTAGGCTGGCTTGGACATGTCTCGTATCCGTTTAAAAAAAAACGGGTGCGGGTCGTGACAGTTATCACAAGCTTAGTTACTAGCAAGATGCAATGAGGTACGCCTACGGCCACAAGCCCTGCAGACTATCCAGGTTATCCAGACGCAAGGTTCAAGATTAGAGTTATCATGCTTTGTTAGGTGACTTGGATGCAACACATGACAGTGTGCATAGTAATCGTTTCATATAGTGCCCCACATAACAGTGAGCTGGAAATGTGCCCTACTCGTCAGCAGGCTACAAGTCCATCAAGGAAGGCGCCCAGATAACGGGATTGCTTGTAGCCGGAATACCTCTCTATATGCTCTACTTGATCAATCTAGTCATTAACCTAGTCAGATTCAGTATGAATACCTGACCGTGGTAACCAGGGATACATGTCCTAGACATGATGCAAGACAAGACTAGTTGTTTATACAAGCATATTCAATACAATCACCCACGGTGTCAAGAATTCTCTTAGCATGTCAGATTAGCCGTCGCAACAGCGTATCAAGGTCATCATGTCGGGTTGCTTATCAAGATTACTCATCAAGGCAAGGGTGCGTCACAACGGACCACCATCAAGAATTATCATGTCAATTACTTGTCAAGAGTGCACCACGGCGGGTCACTATCAAGAGTTATCCTATAAGGTCATAATGTCATATCGTGTCTATGCAAGTGCACCACAACGGGTCACTGATCATGCAATTCCATCACTAAACCGTGTTCAGATTAACATTCATAAACAATGTCATGCTCACATCGGGTTCATGTCGAGTTTATATCGAAAAGACGTAAGGATATAAAATGGGTGTAAAGAATCATAAAAAAGAGAAAACTGGGGACATAATGCGCCCGAGGAGGAGGGACAAGGGGTGCCATGGCCAACAAGTGGCATTAGCCCTGTTGCGCCAGGTTTACAGGTTGCGCCAAGGCAAGTAGGGTGCCAAGCACTAGAATGTACGAGGTCGGGTCAAGTTGCGCCAGGAAGAGTCAGGCCAAGTCATGTTGCGCTAGGCACTAGACTGCGCAAGGCTAGGTTGCGCATGCCTCAGGTTGCGCCTGAGTCAAACTACGCATGGGTCAGACTGCGCACGACTCAGACTGTGCACGAGTCAGACTACGCACGAGTCAGACTGCGCATCAGTCAGACTGCGCATCAGTCAGACTGCGCATCAATCAGACTGCGCATCAGTCAGACTGCGCATCAGTCAGACTGCGCATCAATCAGACTGCGCATCAGTCAGACTGCATATCAGTCAGACTGTGCATCAGTCAGACTGCGCTGTGCTAAAGAGCACGTGCAACTCAGTGGCGCAAGCTAAAAAGCTCGCGCACACTACTCACTGTCTTCTCCAAATCAGCAAGAACTCCACGGTTGAACCCACAGCTTCAAAAGTCTATAACTTGGTCAAAACAAGTCCAAATCCAACTTTCAAATGGTCAAAATTGGGTAGAATGAAATTCTCTACAACATGGAACCATCAAAACTTGAAAACAAAGAAGTTTGATAGATCAAAACCACCAAAATCCAAAAATGGCTAATTTCTAGATCTACAAAAATCAAAGCCTCAAAATAGAAAATGACAAGTTCTAATGTGTCTTAGAAACATGAGAAGAAGCTAATGGAACAATAAAAATGGGTTCTCTTGTGGAAACAAGTTGCACTTGCCTAAGGAGTGTTCTTGGTTGGTGGTGGGTTTAATGGAGAAGGAAGAAGAGTTAATGAGAAAATGGAGGAGAAAGAAAAGTTAGGTGGGTTATAAAGGGGGATGGTGGTGGGTTTAACATGATGAACCATAGAATAAACCAAGCCAACCCAAAATAAACCAAGTTAAACCATTATATTCCATGATGAACCTAATCAAAATTAAACTGAAATTAGCTAGCCAGGCAGGAAAATAAAATACATGTCAGGATTCCGTATACGTATATTGGAAATACGTAGAACGGAAAACGGGGGTGACAACTCTACCCACCTTAAAAGAATTCTGTCCTCGGGATTTAATCAAGAGGCTAGAGATGTCGAGCAAGCTATATCAATTGCAGGCAATATATGACTAGCAGTCAATCAAGCAATCATTCATGCAAGCAAGGAACTTAAGCATAAGGCATAAGAAAGACATTATACCTTACGAGTCAAACAGGTCGGGATATCACGATCGGATATCATCCTCATGCTTCCATGTTGACTCACCCAAAGAGTGATGACTCCAAGCAACACGGACTAACTTGATAGTCTTGTTCTTGAGTATCTTCTCCCTCCGGTCCAATATGGATACGGGTCTCTCCTCATACGAAAGGTTGGTACCAACAACCAATTCTGAATGATCAAGAACGTGACTCGGATCCGGGATATACCGTCGTAATTGGGATACATGAAAGACATCATGTACCTCATGTAACGACGGTGGAAGAGCGAGATGATAGGATACATCACCTACTCGCTCTAGAATATCAAACGGTCCTATATACCTAGGACTGAGCTTTCTCCGCACGACGAATCGAATAACGCCACGGATAGGTGAGATCCTAAGGAATACATGGTCGCCGACCAAAAATTCAAGGGGACGTCGATGAGAATCGGTCCAATGACGCTGGCGATCTTGGACAACTCGAAGATGATCTCTGACTTGTCTGACCACCTCAATAGTCTGCGTCACCATCTCTGGTCCAAGCATTTACCTCTCACCGATATCGTCCCAAGCTAAAGGAGATCTGTACTTCCTGTCGTACAAGTCCTCGAAAGGTGCCATCTGGATACTGGCCTGGAAACTGTTATTGTACGAAAACTCTACGAGATGCAGGTGATCTTCCCATAAACCATCGAAGTCGAGTGTACATGACCGCAGCATGTCTTCAAGAGTCTGGATCGTGCGTTCTTCTGACCATCTGTCTACGGATGGTAGGCTGAACTGAACTTGAGACGAGTTCCCAAACTCTCTTGAAGACTCCGCCAAAAGTACAAGGTGAATCTTGAATCTCTGTCGGACACAATACTGACTGGCACTCCATGCAATCTGACTATCTGCCTGAGGTACATCTCTGCAAGCTGATCCGTCGACTGACCGATTCTGAAAGAAAGAAAATGAGATACCTTCGTGAGACGATCAACTATAACCCAGATGGCATCTCTCCCAGCTGGGGATCTAGGTAATCCAGTTATAAAATCTATGGTAATGTGCTCTCATTTCCATTCCGGGATCGGTAAAGGTTGAAGAAGTCCAGCTGGTATCTGATATTCGGCCTTAACTTGTTGACAAACTAAACAACGAGAGATAAACCGGGCTATCTCCCTCTTCATGCCATTCGACCAAAAATGCTGCCGAATATCACGATACGTCTTCGTACTGCCGAGATGAATTGAATACTGAGAACTGTGGGCTTCTGCCATGATTTCATGTCTGATATCTCCAATGGATACACAAAGACGCCTCCCATGTCGGAGTGTACCATCTTCATGAATGCATAACTCTGGTCTCTGTCCTGCCACACATTCTGCCCTAAGTCGCTGAAGCTTAGAGTCCGTGGACTGAGCTAACTTGATCCTCTCAACTATACTGGACTGAACTTGCATACTGGCCATCAATGCCACACTGGAAGGAAGAACAATTTTAATACCCATCTTCTGAAGATCTGCTAACAACTCTGGCTGTGCCGTTAGAAAATAAACTCCGGCTCTCCTGCTCAATGCATCTGCTACCACGTTGGCCTTCCCAGGATGATACTGTAAGTTGATGTCATAATCTACGAGTAGCTCTAGCCATCTCCTCTGACGTATATTAAGATCCTTCTGGGTAAACACATACTTCAGACTCTTGTGGTCGGTAAAAATCTCCACCCGATCTCCATACAAATAATGTCTCCAAAGTTTCAATACAAAAACTACGGCTGCTAACTCCAGGTCATGGGTTGGGTAATTCCTCTCATGGTCACGAAGTTGACGTGACGCATAAGCGACTATCTTACCATGCTGCATCAAGACACATCCTAATCCCTTGCCGCATGCGTCGTAATAAACTGAAAATCCTTCCGTCCCGTCGGAAAGAGTGAGAATGGGGGCCGTCATCAATCTCCGCTTCAACTTCTCAAATGAACTCTGACACTCTACTGTCCAAGCAAACTGCACATCCTTACGGGTCAACTGCGTCAGTGGTGCTGAAATCCGAGCAAAGTCTGACACAAAGCGTCGGTAATAGTCGGCCAATCCAAGGAAACTCTAAACTTCTGCGACGGTGCTAAGTACTGGCCATGTCTCTATAGCCACTATCTTCTGGGGATCAACTTCCACTCCACCTCTGGTGAAGATATGACCCAAGTACGAGATACGATCCAACCAAAACTTGTACTTACTGAACTTCGCGTATAACTGGTGCTCCCTGAGAATCTGAAGAACTATACGAAGATGCTACTCATGCTCTGCCTCGTTCTCGCTATAGACTAAGATGTCATCTATGAACACTATCACGAACTGATCCAAATAGGGCATGAAGATACGATTCATGAGGTCCATGAATACGGCCGGCGCATGGGTTGCTCCAAATGGCATAACAAGGAACTCCCAATGTCCATATCTAGATCTGAATACTGTCTTTGGGATGTCCTGCTCTCTGACTCTGATATGATGGTACCCCGACCGTAAGTCAATCTTTGAGAATACTGTCGCTTCCCTGAGCTGATCAAATAAATCATCTATCATTGGTCCGTTCTTAATTGTTACAGAGTTCAAGTTACGATAATCAACACATAATCTTGATGTACCATCCTTCTTCTTCACAAGACGCATCGGAGCTCCCCAAGGTGATCCGCTAGCATGAATGAATCCCTTGGTTCTAGGTTCTTCAATCATCTTGTACAGGACCTCCAACTCTGATGGTGCCATCCTATAGACTCTCTCTCTGACACTGGTGTCGTCCCTGGAATCAAGCGCTCTTCGGGAAATACGTCTAAAAACTCTTCTACAACTCTGGAAAATTGAACTGCTGCTGCTACGGCCATCCGCAATGCTGGAGAAGAAGGTTCTACTCTGCCTCGAGAAAATGAAAACTCTGGCTCACCGGGAATACTAAAAATAATCTTGCCGACATGGCAATCTATTCTAGCATACTGGTCCCTCAACCAATCCATTCCTAGGACTACATCATAATCGGCCATCGGGAACTCTATCAACCTAGCGGGAAACTCTCTACCGGCAACTACGATTCGACACGAGAAAAATACCCTATCTACACCCACAAGTCCGTTACCAGTAAGTATATTGAGCCTTACTGATAATGACTCGGGCTCTAGTCCTATCCGTGTCGCAAATCGTGCATACATAAATGAATGCGATGCACTTGAATCAAATAATACTGATGCAGGAAAAGAGTTGACGAGAATGGTACCTGCCACCACCTCACCTGATGCCAACTCTTCCTCTACGGTCAAAGCTATCGCTTGACCGTGCCCTCTGGGTGCTGGTCCCCTCTGCTGGAAACCTCTCTGGCAGTTCTGAACCTGAGCTTGGACCTGGGCATACTGTTGCGGTCGCTGCTGCTGGAATGCCTGAGCCTGAGGCGGCAATGGTCTCGGAGGCTGATACTGCTGCTGCTGTACTAGTGCTGGTCCCCTCACTGAGGGACTAGTCTGGGCCGATGAGGATGAACCGGCTCTCTGTGGGCAGGACCCTATCATGTGATCCGGTGCCCCATAAGCCAAATATAATCCTTGTGCTCGGCGATATTCTGACACTACATGCCCTGGCTTCCCACAATGAGTGCATCCCATTGTGGAAGACTGCCTCCGCTTCTGCTGCTGAGGATACGTTGGAGTCGAATGCTGAACCGACGTAACTGATGCTGCCCTCCTCGGAGCTCCAATGGTCAAGGCCCTAGCTGTCGGGGTTGGGGCTGAAGACTGGATCATCTGACCATGGGACCGCTTTCGTCCTCCAGTTCTGTCTACAATTCTCTGCGAGGTATACTCATGCCTCTTAGCTGCCCGCAAAACAGCATCAAAGGTCTGATGCTCAAACTGCTCCACTGCTAGAATGATCTCTAGGTGGAGTCCCTGCAGGAACCGCTACGCTCGATCAAACTCGGTTGCCACCAAAGTGGGAGCAAACCGACTCAGTCTTAAAAACTCGACCGCATATCCATCGACCGTCCTGCTCATCTGCCTGAGATTGGTGAACTTCGTCTGTAGGTCGTGCCGAGCCACAGCATCGAAGTACTTGATCTGAAACTTGTCACTGAATACCGCCTACGGGACAGGCGTTGCCAAACCAACTGCTATCATCGTCCACCAGGTACGGGCTAGATCCAATAACTGTAGGCGCACCATAGCTACCTTCTCTCCTTCTGGAGTCTTGGCTGCATCTAAGATAATCTCAATGTCCTAGAGCCACGCATCAGCTGCAATAGCGTCTTCACTCCCATCAAAGAAGGGAGGGTTGAGGCGCTTGAAACTTCTAGCCGTACTGTTCCCTTGATAACCAACACGGTCCATGGCATCCTGTACTGCCTGGTGCAGGGCATCGCCCCGACGATCTTGAGACGCAAGCAATGTCCTGATGAGACCCACCAAGGTTCCATCGTCAGGCTCTGCAGGCTGTACGGGCTGAACTTGTGGCTCTTGACCCCCAGTAGGCATGACTCTGGAGGCTATCCCTGATGCTGGGCTAGATCTCCATGTTGCTGCTGGTCCACGGGAGGTGCTTCACCTTGCTGATCGGCAGGAACAATGCCGCTGAAGAAACGACATAGGGAATAATAAGGAAGGACCATGATAGGTCAAGGATATAAACATGTGATCAGGTCAAGAATTCTGAAAGATCAGAAGGCACGAGTAGAGATCAAGGGCGAGTGCTGATTGAGACATCTATCCAGTGAAACCCTCACCCATCTTGATTTACAAGACCTGCATGGGCCACCACTTAAACCGTGTCACGCCCTAGAACCAGAATACTGGAGAGCGGGAGACAGACACAGCCAGCTACATATATTGAAGTGAATCCCACCTTGCAATACGGTCACGACTGTCTAGATGCATGAGGGTTTACTACGAGCCATCAGTCTCTTAGGGTCAATAACAAGCCTAGTGTCTCAATCTCAAGCAAGCGAGTAGATATAACAAGATGGTAAATCATCAGACATACAAAGTAAGGCATCCCATACATTATATATTTAGATGATCATGAAGCTAGTCATACAAAATGCGAAGACTAGCAAGAGTTTAAGTCATACGTGATCAACCCTAGGATTTGTCAATCATGCTACAGCCCGTAGGCAGACAGTAAGTAAAGTTGCAAACGAGCTAACACTTGCTCGGCGGCTAAACGCCTCAAAAGAATATTTTTACAAGGGAGTGGGAGAGTAAAATAAAACCCACTCGTTGCCGGGATTCCTTCTAGTGTTTACCATCTGGCAGGAAGGTTGGGAGATCCTCGGTAGCTGCTCCAAAATCTAGCCATACAAAACCAGCTGGGTCAGGCCCCAGAAAGAGCAAGTGCCACAAAGGAGGCTTCACTTAAGAACTAAAACCAGCATGTCAGCACATAAAGTCATAGGTGAAATAACATAAAACATGAGTTAAAGAAAACAGGTTGATAAACGATAAGATAACTAAAGGACTATTCCGGTAACCAAGTTACAACCCGTAAACCAAACAAGGACCGGGGTTGTAACCCTTCACCTGAACAGAACTTAGCCTCGAACCAATTATCGATAAAGTAAAGCATAAACAAGCATGTCCGGAGATATCCATGCACTGGATCTAGGCAAGACTAGGCAAGATAGGACTTTATCCATCATTCACGGCCAAGCAAAGAGTACGGCTTGATACTTAACTAACTAGGGTTATCACAAGCTTAGTTACTAGCAAGATGCAATGAGGTACACCTACGGCCACAAGCCCTGCAGACTATCCAGGTTATCCAGACGCAAGGTTCAAGATTAGAGTTATCATGCCTTATTAGGTGACTTTGATGCAACACATGACAGTATGCATAGTAATCGTTTCATGTAGTGCCCCACATAACAGTGAGCTGGAAATGTGCCCTACTCGTCGGCAGGCTACAAGTCCATCAAGGAAGGCGCCCAGATAACGGAATTGCTTGTAGCCGGAATACCTCTCTATATGCTCTACTTGATCAATCTAGTCATTAACCTAGTCAGATTCAGTATAAATCCCTGACCGTGGTAACCAGGGATACATGTCCTAAACATGATACGAGACAAGACTGGTTGCTTATACAAGCATATTCAATACAATCACCCACGGTGTCAAGAATTCACTTAGCATGTCAGGTTAGCCGTTGCAACAGCGTATCAAGGTCATCATGTCGGGTTGCTTATCAAGATTACTCATCAAGGCAAGGGTGCGTCACAATGGACCACCATCAAGAATTATTATATCAATTACTTGTCAAGAGTGCACCACGGCAGGTCACTATCAAGAGTTATCTTATAAGATCATAATGTCATATCGTGTCTATGCAAGTGCACCACAACGGGTCACTGATCATGCAATTCCATCACTAAACCGTGTTCAGATTAACATTCATAAACAATGTCATGCTTGTAGTGCCCCGTCCCTATATCGTGCCCCGTACTTGTCCACGGGGTGCGCGAGAAAGGAACACTGTCGCTATCGATTCGGTCGGGACCGATAGGTCGGGACCGGCCGAGTCGATCGAACGGGAACGGTTGAATTAAGATCCATTCCTCGTTATGGAATGTCTTCTTCGGAACCAAGTCCCATATTCAGCGGGTTGCGCCTCGAGGATTGGCTCTGCGGCTGAGTCGGGAGAGACCTCCCGTTGCTCTGCTTTTCACGCCGCTTGCGTTGGTTTTGGCTTTGTTTTCTGAATGCGTTTTCGTGAATGTTTTCGATGGTTTTCATGGCTTGCATTTCGAACTCGCATTTCCTATCGAACTCCTTGAATAATGCAGTGTTCTAATCGGTTGCTTATGCGATTTCAGATAATCGCGTAGGCGACGTCTAGCGCGACCAACAAGTTCCCTCGCCAAGGTAAACTCAAGGTGAGTGGCTGACCCTTCTCTTCTCGACCCTCTTCTTAGGCAAAATCAATAGTGTTGTTGCGAAGGAAAGGATAAATGCAAGGGCACGAACACGGGAAAAAGGATTGAGTTTTCAAAGAGAATGTAGGCTAATGTCTTAATAACTAAAAAGGAAATGTGTCTTCACACGGTTATGGACAACTTGTCGACAAGGCGATAGTTTCCTCGAGCGGCAACCCGAGGCCACGGAACCGTTTCGGCCTAGGAGGAAACAGGGTATAGTCGTGCATAAGGTTTCAGCACAGGTTAAGCGGGGACTTGCAACGGAGCTAGCTACTTGCGTTGAAAGGATCCCGATTAACAAAGCTATACGTCCAGGATGGCTTGTGATGCCAGAGACCAAACACACGTAATGTTGCACTTGGAATATAAATGATAACAATGGACAAGAAAGAACATGGTAAGTTTCTAAAGGCGCGGCGCGGTCCGCCGGGGGTAAGTTCTGTCGTAAATTATATTATGCTTGTCATTGCTCGCATGAAATTCATTAGGATGGTTAGAAACATTCATGAACTAAGTCATATAAACTCATTCAACCAAATGAGAGCTTGGGATTTAACTTGCCACGCACCAGTACAAAGTGTAATGTACTGATCCTCGCTCTCCACGCAGGTACCCCGAACCACGAAGGGCGTGCCACCTAAAATCTCAAGGCGGCGTGGACACTTTTGAAGCTTCGTCCGCATAAAGGCTTGTTCTGGATTCCTTTTGAAGAAGCGCACTCAGTCCAAAAGAAAGGATGGCGAATCGGCTTGCCTCGATCGCAGGTGGAAATTTGTAATAGTTTTGCTTGTATAAAGGGGTGTAATGTATGGAACGACTATCTCATCGGCGTTCGTTTTGTAAGTCAAGTCATGTTGTAGCCCGCGGCAATGAATGTAATGAAGTCAATGTAAAGTTTTATTATCATCAATAAAAAAGTCTATTTCTATTTCAAATGTGTCATTCAATTTCTCTGCGTACTCTAGCTTGATGTTGTGTTTCGGATAACCTTATGTATACGCCTTGTGCGATCGCAACTTAGGTTCGCACGGCATCACGCCCGGGGGACGACTATCGATTCTACGGAATCGGGGCGTGACATATTGGTATCAGAGCACGGCTTTACATCCTTTGACCTCGCATCGATGAGATACGTTGTTCCATACAATGAGTCCGTAATATTTTGTGACTGATGCGTTTGCCTTCGTATCGCAGAAGTGACGGAACCCACGGCCGAGCAAGAACAGAGCGCTTCAAGCGGCTCCAGTAGTTCGCATCGTCCGCGGGCCGGACCTTCTAACGATACAATCGAAAGGATGCTGCGCATGATGGAGGCACAGCAAAACCAGTCCGAGAACCGACATCAGCAGGCAGAGGAACGACAGGCCCAGTTCGAAGCTCGCTTCGAAGCTCGCTTTGATGCACACGCCAAGCTTCAGCAAAAGCAGCTAGATACCCTGCAGCAGATCGTCCAGACAATGGCGGCCAACGGAAATTCTGCGACTGCGCCTACCGTCACCGCACCTACTGCCACTGGGCCGACGATCCAACCCATTGAAGTCGATACGGTGGAGCCCGAGCGTCAACCAGCGACACTGAAAAAGTATAACTTTGAAGTGTCAGAATTCAAGAAGGCGTGCCGCGCTTCCTTCAGCGGCACCGAGGGTCCTTCCATAGCGATCGACTGGTTGGAAGAGCTGGAAGATCACTTTGAACTTCTTAGCATCGAAGAGTCGAAGCAAGTCGCCTGCGCACAACTTCAACTACGGTTGAACGCGCACGACTGGTGGACTGTACGCAAGCGAGCGATCCGACCAGACAACACCATTGCGCCGATCTCTTGGGCCACGTTCCGCAAAGCCTTCGAAGTCCAGTACCTTCCGTCAGCCGTTCTTCAAGCGAAGGAGAATGAATTCATGCAGTTGAAGCAAGGGAGCAGGACAGTGGAACAGTACGCCGTAGAATTCAATAAGTTGTCTAAGTTCGCTGGCCAGTTTCTGCCTACTGAAGAGTGCCGTGTGCGACGGTTCGAAGTGGGTCTACGACACTCTATTGGTGCGCATGTCGGCGTCCTGGAGTACAAGACCATGGGCGAGGCTCTGAATCACGCTCTCCGCCTTGAGAGCCTGCATCCTTCCGGCGCTGCCGACGTTGTGCGTCACTCTAATCACAAACGTCCTAGCCATACGGGAGGCAACATTCACGCATCAAAGCGTCCGAACCATGGCGGTTACCATGGACATAACTCATCATCACGATGTGCCAAGTGCGGTTCCATTGGGCATGAGGCGAGCAACTGCTTGGTCGCCGAGGGAGGATGCTTCTTTTGCGGACAAAAGGGTCACTACAAACAAGATTGCCCCCGGAGAGGAAATCGTAACGCCCCGTCCCAACCACCCCGTCAAGAGAATCGGGGACAGGCGCCCCGACCTCCTCAGCACACTCAACCCGACAACCAAGCCCGACGCCCTAATGCCCAAGGGCGTGTCTTTGCTCTGACTCGAGACGAGGCGTTCGCTTCCGACACGGTCGTGACAGGTATATTGAACTTCAATAATGTACCTGCTCGTGTGTTATTTGATTCAGGCGCATCGCATACTTTCATATCGGCGGACTTCGCCGCCGAGCACAAATTTCCTGTAAAGTTGTTAGATCTTGATCTTAGCGTAAGTATGCCTTCGGGCGTGCCACTACTCACAAATTTAGCTTGCGGGGGAGGAACCATATGTATTGGGGGTCAAAAGATCGGTCTTGATGCGATAGTTCTAGATATGAAGGACTTCGACATCATACTGGGCATGGATTGGCTCGGTCCTTGCAACGCCAACATCGACTGCGCAGGAAAGAGGGTCACCTTCCGCATACCTGGAGTGCCCGAATTCTGCTAATCGTGTGGTGAAGCATCGCCGACGTGCATGGTGATCTCGGCAATCTCGGCTCGGAGGCTACTTCATTCTGGATGCGAAGGCTACTTGGCGTCCGTTCGTGACACGAGGCAGGATGGTGCGAACGCGGGTGATACCGACGTTGTGGCAAAATTCCCAGACGTGTTCCCGGACGAGCTACCTGGCATGCCGCCCGATCGAGAGATAGAGTTCACCATCGATACATTCCCCGACGCCCGACCGATCTCGAAGGCTCCGTACAGGATGGCTCCTGCAGAATTGAAAGAATTGAAGGCACAACTTCAGGAATTGCTCGACAGAGGGTTTATCCGTCCGAGTGTCTCGCCGTGGGGTGCGCCCGTGCTGTTCGTAAAGAAGAAGGATGGATCGATGCGACTCTGTATCGACTATCGGGAATTGAATAAAGCCACCGTCCGAAACAAATACCCCCTGCCCTGCATCGACGACTTGTTCGACCAGCTCCAAGGTGCAACCGTGTTTTCGAAGATTGATCTGCGATCGGGTTATCACCAACTCAAGGTCAAGCCAGATGATGTGCCGAAGTCTGCCTTCCGCACTCGTTATGGCCACTACGAGTTCTTGGTAATGTCGTTCGGTCTGACAAACGCCCCTGCCGTCTTCATGGATCTAATGAATCGGGTGTTCCGTCCGTTCGTTGACAAGTTCGTAGTAGTCTTCATCGACGACATCCTCGTCTACTCGAAGGATCGAGCGCAACATACAGAGCATCTGCGGACGGTACTCCAAACCCTTCGAGAGAATCAGTTGTATGCGAAGATGAGCAAGTGCGAGTTCTGGCTGGACAGCGTCTCATTCCTTGGGCATATCATCTCCGCCGCGGGCATCGCAGTCGATCCGAAGAAAGTCGAGGCAGTTGCTGATTGGAAACGGCCCGCATCAGTTGGCAAAATTCGAAGTTTCCTAGGCTTGGCGGGATACTACCGACGCTTCGTGAAGGACTTCGTAAAGATTGCATCGCCGTTGACTTGCCTCACCCAGAAAGGAGTCGCATTCAAGTGGTCAGACGACTGTGAAGCTTCCTTCCAGGAGCTCAAACAACGGCTCGTTTCGGCCCCGATACTTGCTCTTCCTGAAGGGACGGAGGGATTTCAAATCTTCAGCGATGCTTCTGGCCAGGGCTTGGGGTGTGTGCTCATGCAGCGGGATAAGGTGATATCTTTTGCTTCCCGGCAGTTGAAGTCGCACGAGAAGAACTACCCCACGCACGACCTAGAACTAGCGGCAATTGTGTTCGCGTTGAAGCTGTGGCGTCACTATCTCTATGGCGTGGCGTGCAGGATTTATACGGACCACAAAAGCCTCAAGTATCTCTTCACCCAGAAAGAACTGAATTTGCGGCAGAGGTGATGGCTCGAACTAATCAAAGACTATGACTTATCAATCGACTACACGTCGGGCAAGGGAAATGTGGTAGCGGATGCGCTGAGCCGAAAGTACTTAGCTTCATTATGCATCAACGATCGACTGCTGCGTGACTTAGAAGGAATGGGCATTGAACTTCGAGTTCGTTTTAGAGACGTGAAACTGGCGCAACTGCGGGTGGAACCGAGCCTACTGGAGAGGATCAAGTCTGCACAGAAGGACGACCCCTACCTGGAGAAGATGCGGAAGCTGATATCGACAGGAAAAGCGTCTGACTTTGCAGAGGATGAGTCGGGAGTGTTGCGCGTGAAGGGACGGCTATGCGTACCGGACGACGTAGAACTCAGAAAGGAGATAATGACGGAGGCACACTATGCAAAATATTCCTTGCATCCTGGCAGCACCAAGATGTATAAGGACCTCCGCATTGTCTTTTGGTGGTACGGCATGAAGAGGGACGTAGCGCTCTTTGTGTCAAAATGTATGGCCTGTCAGCAAGTCAAAGCCGAGCACCAGCGACCGGGCGGGGAGATGCAGAACCTTGCCATTCCAGAGTGGAAATGGGATCACATCACTATGGACTTCGTTGTTGGCTTGCCGAGGACGCCGCGGGGAAATGACGCCGTCTGGGTCATCGTCGATCGACTAACCAAGTCAGCGCACTTTATCGCCATCAAAGTTACTTGGAGCGTCGATCGCCTTGCTCAGATATATCTTGATGAAATAGTTCGGCTGCACGGGGTCCCAGTTTCTATCGTCTCGGATCGGGATGGACGGTTCGTAGCACGTTTCTGGAGTAGTCTACATTCAGCACTGGGGACCAAGTTGAAGTTCAGCTCAGCTTATCATCCTCAGACTGACGGCCAAACAGAGCGGGTGAACCAAATTCTCGAAGACATGTTGCGACTCTGTGCTATCGACTTGAAGTCAAGTTGGGACGTCCATCTACCGCTGGCCGAGTTTGCATACAACAACAGCTATCAGTCCAGCATCCAAATGGCGCCGTATGAAGCTTTGTACGGCCGGAAGTGTAGATCGCCCATTTGCTGGGATGAAGTCGGGGAACGGCAGATACTTGGTCCGGAGCTGGTGGAGCAGACTGTGCAGAAGGTCAAATTGATACGAGAAAGATTGAAGATAGCACAAAGCCGGCAGAAAAGCTATGCCGACACGCACCGACGCCCCCTCGAGTTCTCGGAAGACGACCATGTATTCCTGAAGGTGATGCCTATGCGTGGAGTATCCCGGTTCGGTGCGAAAGGAAAGTTGAGCCCAAGATTTGTTGGCCCGTTCGAAATATTGAAGCGAGTCGCCCCGGTAGCTTACCAAATCGCCTTGCCGCCTGCATTGTCAGAGGTACATGACGTCTTCCACGTCTCGTAATTGCAGAAGTACGTGCACGATCCGGGGCATGTGGTAGATTTGGGTAAGCTGGACCTGAAGGCGGACTTATCATATGTCGAAGAGCCGGTGCAAATCTTGGAGCGCAAGGATAAACTTCTCCGCAACCGTGCTATTCCACTAGTCCGCGTTCTCTGGAGAAACCATTCCGTCGAGGAGTCGACTTGGGAGCTTGAGTCAGAAATGAAGGAGAAGTTCCCTTCATTGTTCTCGTAGAGGTAGGTTCTATTTTAAGTTTCGAGGATGAAACTTTTTCTTAGTTGGTTATGGTGTAGTGCCCCGTCCCTACATCGTGTCCCGTACTTGTCCACGGGGTGTGCGAGAAAGGAACACTGTCGCTATCGATTCGGTCGGGACCGATAGGTCGGGACCGGCCGAGTCGATCGAACGGGAACGGTTGAATTAAGATCCATTCCTCGTTATGGAATGTCTTCTTCGGAACCAAGTCCCATATTCAGCGGGTTGCGCCTCGAGGATTGGCTCTGCGGCTGAGTCGGGAGAGACCTCCCGTTGCTCTGCTTTTCACGCCGCTTGCGTTGGTTTTGGCTTTGTTTTCTGAATGCGTTTTCGTGAATGTTTTCGATGGTTTTCATGGCTTGCATTTCGAACTCGCATTTCCTATCGAACTCCTTGAATAATGCAGTGTTCTAATCGGTTGCTTGTGCGATTTCAGGTAATCGCGTAGGCGACGTCTAGCACGACCAACAAGTTCCCTCGCCAAGGTAAACTCAAGGTGAGTGGCTGACCCTTCTCTTCTCGACCCTCTTCTTAGGCAAAATCAATAGTGTTGTTGCGAAGGAAAGGATAAATGCAAGGGCACGAACACGGGAAAAAGGATTGAGTTTTCAAAGAGAATGTAGGCTAATGTCTTAATAACTAAAAAGGAAATGTGTCTTCACACGGTTATGGACAACTTGTCGACAAGGCGATAGTTTCCTCGAGCGGCAACCCGAGGCCACGGGACCGTTTCGGCCTAGGAGGAAACAGGGTATAGTCGTGCATAAGGTTTTAGCACAGGTTAAGCGGGGACTTGCAACGGAGCTAGCTACTTGCGTTGAAAGGATCCCGATTAACAAAGCTATACGTCCAGGATGGCTTGTGATGCCAGTGACCAAACACACGTAATGTTGCACTTGGAATATAAATGATAACAATGGACAAGGAAGAACATGGTAAGTTTCTAAAGGCGCGGCGCGGTCCGCCAGGGGTAAGTTCCGTCGTAAATTATATTATGCTTGTCATTGCTCACATGAAATTCATTAGGATGGTTAGAAACATTCATGAACTAAGTCATATAAACTCATTCAACCAAATGAGAGCTTGGAATTTAACTTGCCACGCACCAGTACAAAGTGTAATGTACTGATCCTCGCTCTCCACGCAGGTACCCCGAACCACGAAGGGCGTGCCACCTAAAATCTCAAGGCAGCGTGGACACTTTTGAAGCTTCGTCCGCATAAAGGCTTGTTCTGGATTCCTTTTGAAGAAGACCCGCACTCAGTCCAAAAGAAAGGATGGCGAATCGGCTTGCCTCGATCGCAGGTAGAAATTTGTAATAGTTTTGCTTGTATAAAGGGGTGTAATGTATGGAACGACTATCTCATCGGCGTTCGTTTTGTAAGTCAAGTCATGTTGTAGCCCGCGCGGCAATGAATGTAATGAAGTCAATGTAAAGTTTTATTATCATCAATGAAAAAGTCTATTTCTATTTCAAATGTGTCATTCAATTTCTCTGCGTACTCTAGCTTGATGTTGTGTTTCGGATAACCTTATGTATACGCCTTGTGCGATCGCAACTTAGGTTCGCACGGCATCACGCCCGGGGGACGACTATCGATTCTACGGAATCGGGGCGTGACAATGCTCATATCGGGTTCATATCGAGTTTATATCGAAAAGGCGTAAGGATATAAAATGGGTGCAAAGAATCATAAAAAGGGGAAAACTGGGGACATAATGCGCCCAAGGGGGAGGGACAAGGGGTACCATGGCCAACAAGTGGCATTAGCCCAGTTGCGCCAGGTTAACAGGTTGCACCAAGGCAAGTAGGGTGCCAAGCACTAGAATGCACGAGGCCGGGTCAAGTTGCGCCAGGAAGAGTCAGGCCAAGTCATGTTGCGCTAGGCACTAGACTGCGTAAGGCTAGGTTGCGTATGCCTCAGGTTGCACCTGAGTCAAACTGTGCATGGGTCAGACTGCGCACGAGTCAGACTGCGCACGAGTCAGACTACGCACGAGTCAGACTGCGCACGAGTCAGACTGTGCATCAGTCAGACTGCGCATCAGTCAGACTGCGCATCAGTCAGACTGCGCATCAGTCAGACTGCACATGAGTCAGACTATGCTGCGCTAAAGAGCGCGCGCAACTCAGTGGCGCAAGCTAAAAAGCTCGCGCACACTGCTCACTGTCTTTTCCAAATCAGCAAGAACTCCACGGTTGAACCCATAGCTTCAAAAGTCTATAATTTGGTCAAAACAAGTCCAAATCCAACTTTCAAATGCTCAAAATTGGGTAGAATGAAATTCTCTACAACATGGAACCATCAAAACTTGAAAACAAAGAAGTTTGATAGATCAAAACCACCCAAATCTGAAAATGACTAATTTCTAGATCTACAAAAATCAAAGCCTCAAAATGGAAAATGACAAGTTCTAATGTGTCTTAGAAACATGAGGAGAAGCTAATGAAACAATAAAAATGGGTTCTCTTGTGGAAGCAAGTTGCACTTGCCTAAGGGGTGTTCTTGGTTGGTGGTGGATTTAATGGAGAAGGAAGAAGAGTTAATGAGAAAATGGAGGAGAGAGAAAAGTTAGGTGGATTATAAAGGGGGATGGTGGTGGGTTTAACATGATGAACCAAAGAATAAACCAAGCCAACCCAAAATAAACCAAGTTAAATCATTACATGCCATGATGAACCTAATCAAGATTAAACTGAAATTAGCTAGCCAGGCAGGAAAATAAAATATATGTCAGGATTCCGTATACGTATACTGGAAATACGTAGAACGAAAAATGGAGGTGACAGATGTCGCTGGTGAAGAGGCTGCGGCAGCTGTGAGCGAACCTCAGCCTCAGTAATTCCCTCCTGGTAAGATGAGCCAAGTATTGACTAGTGAGGAGGTTTATTTGCTCTATCATTACATCCTTCGGGTTAAGCTGATTGATGGTTGCTTCGGACATACAGGTCCTGCCCCTTCACTGCCAGTGACGGACATTGTCAGGGAAGAGTTCGCCAGAGGGAATCTGGTGGAAGGGAGTATGCCTCCTTCCCCTCCATCTTACGTTGAGGGACCTCTCGCTGAATCGAGTTCGAGAGAGCAAGCGACGGAACTGTCGGGGCGGAGAGACATGGTTCCTGCATCCTTCCATGTTCATGTAGCTCCAGAGGTCGACCTTTCTGCTCTGCCGAGTCTCCGGGTTCTTCGGGCTGCGGAAGAAGAATTGGCTGCTATTCAAGCATCCTTTCGCTCAGAATTTGTTTCTCTCGTGGCAGGGGCATCAAATTCTGTTGCATCTTCTTTGACTCTGCCAGCCACTCTACCTTTGACGCCGTCTTCTTCGGAAGTTCTGGATGAATCGTCAAGGGATGTGGTTGACAGTTTCTACCGTCACCTGAGGCGAGGAGTCGAAGCTGCTGTGGAAAGGGGGATCTCTTTTGCCCTGGCCTGTCAATGCGCTCGTAGCCAGATTGAAATTCTTAGAACCCTTTCCAGTGGGGCGGGGATAGTTGAGCTGCTGGAACCCAAATTGCTGGAAGCTGATCAGCTGGTGGCTCAGTATCAGGGACTGCGGTAAGTTGATCTATCTTCAGCAATAGATCAGGAGCGTGCCTTCCTCATCACTGTCGTGGAGAAGGTACGGACCGCACGAGATACGTCTAAGCCGGTTATCATAAAGGACCTCGACGATCTGTCTCTTCAGTACGATCAGCTGAGCCGCAGGAGCGGGGATTGCATAGCTCGGGAGACGGCCGCCTCTCGCAAAATAATCGATACGAAGGAGCAGATCCTCGAGCTCTAGAGGAAGCTATCTTTCTTGGAATCTGAGCTCGAGGCCTCCCGCGCGGATAAAGAGCTAATCGTTCAGGAGGCCGAAAAGGTCACCCGAGCTTCTGCTGGCCTGGAGCGTGCTCTGAAGAGACTTGAAGATGGCTGGCAGGCCTACGCGCATCTGGAGGATGCAGAGCGGCTAACTCAGGAGGCCGAGCGCCAGGCCAAGCTGCGATTTGAGTGGTCGACCGCCGTGCTGAGGGACCGTCTCAGAGAATTATGTGTAGCGGAACCATAGTCGGCCTTTTTTTCTTTTTTTCTTTGTCATTTTCTTTCGTTTTGATAGGGACGTGGTCCCCGAATATGTAGTACTTTTGCTTTTCAATAAATGACTATATTTTCATCATCCATCATCTATTGTGCTTGTACTGTATCTTTGGTATTCGTGATATTTGCCACACTGGAGGACTTTTTGTGGACCTATTACCCTTGGCATACTTTGGTTGTAGGTACGGATAATAAGTTTGATAGAGATACCTAGAACGATTTCGTGTTGAGACGGATGCAAAAGTTTTTGGTATTGGGCGAAAGAACGCCATGGAACAGCTGAGCTCCGAAGGCGTATGATAATGAAAAAAGAGGCGCATGTACTAGGAGATCTAGTACAGCATTTGTGGTCAACAGCGGACACTTGTGGTCAACTGTAGACATTTGTGGTCAACTGAGGACATTTGTGGTCAACTGAGGACATTTGTGGGCCTATTATCCATGGCGTACCCTGGTTTTGGATACGGATAATAAGTCGAGAGAGAACCAACATACTTACTCAGAGGTAATGAGGACGTGGTAAGTATGAGGGTTTATTCAATGGAGTCTTCCTACTCAGAGGTAATGAGGACATGGTAGGAGTGGACTCCATGAAGGGTACAGAAAACAACTCAGAGGTAATATGGACGTGGAAGTTCTATGTAAGGGGTGGTTTATTTTTGATGGAAGTGAAACAACTCAGAGGTGACATCGACGTGGTTGTTTCGGGAAATTTATGGATCTGTTGTCCTGTTTGTGCACTGAAAGTGCGGGTAATAGATCATAAGGAGAATGCTTCTTTTAGAAAGAAAGTTCATAGGTATGATCATACGTGACTTACTACCCAGAAGATGCGATATAGATTAATTTGGGATAACCAGAGTGTAAGTTCAGCGGTACCTGGGGTACATAACTTAACAGTCTGGTTGATTTGGAGGTTGTCGTTTAGACATAATACTTCTTCAGGAACTTGCCGTTGACGGGCATCATGAGCAAGTCTCCGTTTTGTTTTGCTAGGCGGTAAGCACCATTGGAGAAGACAGCCTCGATGATGAATGGGCCTTCCCACTTTTGCTGGAATTTGCCGACGGTTTTGTGAGTCATAACCATCGGCCTCCGAACTGCCAAAACGAGGTCGCCCACTTGGAATGTTCTGAGTTTAACCTTTTTGTTGAAGGCTCCAGAGATACGTGCTTGATACAGTTCGATTCGTTGTTGAGCTAACAGGCGCTTCTCATCTAAGGCCTCCAACTCTTGTAGCCGGCGACGGTAATTATCATCCACCGTCAATCGATAGGTGAGGACGACGCAGAGCGAGGGAATTTGAGTCTCTAGTGGGAGAACTGCCTTACTCCCATACACCAGAGAGAATGGTATGTTTTTGGTGGCCGTCCGAACTGTAGTACGGTACGCCCATAAGCATTCGTCAAGCTTTTCATTCCAGTCGCGTTTGTTGGAAGACATGAACTTCTTGAGCAACTTGATTATAGTTTTGTTGAATGCTTTTGCCAACCCATTCTCCGCCGAATTTACGGTGTTGAAGCAACATTCTGGATCCGATGCTTGTCACAAAACCGATAGAAGGCGTGGCTTGCAAACTGCGGACCGTTGTCGTGGATGATCCTTCGAGGCAGTCTGAAGCGATAGATGACATGATGCTTGAGGAAGCTGATCACATTTGATGTCTTCACCTCTGCAAGTGGGACAACTTTCGCCCATTTGGAGAAGTAATCTGTAATCGCCAGTATGAAGCGGTGCCCTCTGGATGAAGATGGGGAGATAGGACCAATGATATCCATTCTCCATGCCTCAAATGGCCAGGATGCCACTGTGGGATATAGGAACTCAGATGGTTGGTGTATGAAATCTACGTGGACTTGACAAGCTTTGCACTTTCTTGGGTAGTCTTGCATCTGCCACCATCGTAGGCCAGTAGTAGTCCATCCGGCGAAGGCGATCTTGCAATTTCGGGCCAGGCTGATGGGCCCCGCAGATGCCGTCATGTGCTTCACGTACCGCTTCTTTGGCTTCTCTATTGGATAGGCACCGAAGCAGTAATCCATCATATGATCGCCGATACAGCATCTTTGTTTCTGTATCGTAGAAGAATCTAAGAGAATGTCTTCTAATAGAGGTGGCTTCTTTAGGGTTCTCCGACAAGATGCCATAAACTGCGAAGTTGATAAATAGGAGCCTCCAATCCGGTGTCTCGTCGACCGTCATGGCAAAATAGCTTTCAGCAAATTGGACGGTATTTTTGGGACAGACCAACTCATGGCCTATTACGTCCACCAAATGATGAGTATATTTTGGGACCGCTAGGGAAGCGGCCAGTCCTGCTAAGGCGTCTGCTTCAATGTTCCGGAGTCTCGGAACATGTTCTATGAAGAACCCTTTCAGAGACGTAATGATGGCGATCGCTACCTGATAATAGGGGATCATGTCTTCATGACGAACTTCATACGAACCCCGGATCTGATTGACGATTAACTGTGAATCGCCGTAAGCTTCTAGGTACTCTGCCTCCAGTTCTTTTGTAAGTCGGAGGCCGATAACCAAGGCGTTGTATTCGGCCACGTTGTTTGAGCAGGGTTCTGTGAGAAAATATGCCCAGCTGATCACCAATCCAGAGGGAGAGATCAGTACCACTCCGACCCCAACGACAATGTTGCCCTTGGGCCCGGTTCTTGAAGCACCGTCGAAGAACATTCGCCAGACGGAATCATCGGAAGCCATGTTTGAATTGGCGACCTCGTGTGGAATCTCTTTATATATTCTAGTTGACTTTGAACGTGGATGGGCTGCTAGAAAGTCCGCCAGAGCTTGTCCTTTAACGGCCTTTTGCGGGACGAAGATCATATCGTAGGGAGACAATAATATTGCCCAGGTAACGAGGCAAGAGCTGAGTGCACCTGGCTTGGTCATGAGGACCCTGAGGGGGTTAACTCTTGATATGACATGGATGGTTTGTCCTGTAACATAGTGTCGCATTTTCTGGATAGCGAACACCAGAGCAAGACATTCCTTCTCCACGGCGGTGTATCTATGCTCAGGCCCAATCATCATTCGGCTGAGGTAATAGATAGCTTGTTCATGCCTCGCATCATTGTTCTATGCTAGTAGAGCACCGAGGGAATGCTCCATTGCTCATACATAAAGCAAGAACGGCTTTTCAGCAACCGGGGCCACCAGAACTGGAGGATTTGACAGATATTCTTTGATGTTGTCGAACGCGCATTGGCACTCTTCATCCCATACGAATGAGACGCCCTTCTTCATGAGGTGGGTGAATGGTTGACATCGCCCGGAGAGGTTAGAGATGAACCTCCTGATGTAAGCTAGCCTCCCTTGAAGGCCTCGGAGTTGACGGAGATTTCTCGGGGGACCCATCTCCATGATTGTCTTCGTCTTCTCAGGGTCTATGTGGATTCCCTGGGCAGTAATGATAAAACTCAAGAATTTTCTACTAGATACGCCCAAGAAGGATTTGGTAGGATTCATCTTCAAGTTGTGTGTTCGCATCAGGTCGAATACCGTCCTTAGATCCTGCAGATGGTCTCCTTTAGAGCGACTTTTGACAGCGATGTCATCAACATAACACTTCACGGTCTTACACAGGTGATCTCTGAAGATGACACTCATGGCTCTTTGATATGTGGCACCGGCATTCTTTAAACCGAAGGGCATGACTGTGTAACAGTACACACCAATCGGTGTTCGAAATGATGTATGCTTCTCGTCGTCAGAAGACATCTTGATTTGGTTGTATCCTGAGAAGCCATCCATGAATGTCATGCGCTCAAAGCCACATGTGTTGTCGATCATGATGTCCGTGATGGGAAGAGGGAACTCATCTTTAGGACATGCTTCGTTTAGGTTTCGGAAGTCGATGCAAATTCGAATCTTCCCATTCTTTTTGAGAACTGGCACTATGTTGGCGATCCAGTCTGGATGTTGCTCCTTCTGGATGAAGCCGCTGGCTATCAGTTTGTTGACCTCAGCTTCGATAGAATTTATGATGTTCGGACGGAAACGTCTTTGCTGTTGCTTGATCGGCTTTACGTCTGGATGAATGTTGAGTTTATAAAGTGCAACCTCGAGGTTTAGCCCTGGCATATCTTCATAGCTCCATGTGAAAACGTCAATGTACTCTCTGACGAGTTGCAAAAGTGCCTCCCGCTCTTCGTCTGTCAGGCTTTTGCTGACGAAGATTGGCTTTGGAGAGGACTCATCGCCGAGGTCAACTTGCATAACCTCATCTTCAGTGGAAGGTTCACAGAGTTCGAAGCATTTCTCCCACTGTACATCTAGTTGCTGGACCCAAGGTTCTAATTTGAGAAGTTTGGGTACATCTTCGTCTTCCTTATAGGCGTCAGCAAATGCCATATTGACAGACAGAGCTTGCCTGAATACGTCCCCGATGCTGACATCCGAATCAGAAGTTGGTAATCCGGTTGAGTGTGAATGCTAGTCACATTCCTCATCTGAGCTTTCAGGGGTCGTTGCAGGTGTAACAAAACCTGGCCCACATCTGGTCTTGTTGTAATAATCTCATGATTTCCCAACCAGGACTGGCTATTGCAAAGGTAACCGCCGACCAGTGCCGTAATTTAAGCCTGGCGTAGTCTCCAGATCATACCCATATTTTTGTATAAGGTACTTGGATCGGGAGCTATACAGATAAAGGGGCAGTCTCCCGGTGTCGGATTCGAGATCAACTTCTTCTATCCTGAAGGGCTGTGGGTCATTCTTCCGGTCGAAGATGATTGGATGATCCTCTCCCTCGACTATGAAGCAAGCGTCTTCCACGGGAGTAAGTTGGTTTGCGGTATATACATTTGTCACCTGTGTGTGTAGGTGGGTGCCTATACCGTATTTTATAGCATACATTGTACAAAGTTTATTAAACTCGATGTAGTTCAAAGATAAGCCTTTATTGATGAAGTAAGGTATCTTTTTCGGTGGAATTATATCATCTGCGGACGAAACATCAGTGTGAGCAGCCACATACTTGGCCAGCTCTAACTCTTCTTCGGCCACCTCCTGTGTCAATGAAGACTAGGAGGACGACCTGGGCAGCTTAATCATCAGGGGCTCCACAGGTGGAGCAGAACGTGGAGTCGTTGGCGTACTAGCGACCCCCAGCTTAGTGCTTCGTGTGAGACGAGGAGTTGTTGGCTCGCTTGCAGTCCCCGGCTTGGCGCTCGGCTGTCGACTTATTCTGGGAAGACGAATCATCATCGGCTTGACAGAGGGATTGAGCTCCTCTGTTTGTTGCTGGCCGACTCTCGGCAGCTTGATTGTCAGTGGCTCCGTCATGGGTCTTGGTGCTTGGTCAGACCTTGGCAGTCGGATTATCATCTGCTCCTTCTGTGCAGTGAGCACCGGGAGACTCGTTGTTTTCCTACGCAGAGTGGCTGTGAGAGGTGCCGTCTTGCCTAGTTTGTGTCACGCCCCGCTCCCGTAGGAGCGATCGTCCTCGCTAAGGCGTGATGCCGCACGAGCCTAGATTGCGCTCGTGCAAGGCGGGTTCCATAATGGCCGATTACAGCGGCTGCGACGGGGTCATCGCACAGAAGTCCCGTGCAGAGACATTGAATATATTGCAGCGGAATTTAAAGAACACATGAACACAAGTATTTCAAAGAAAGCTCTTTTATTGATATTGAATACAAGATTACATCATAGGGCACAAGGCCAAATTACAATGTCTCCCGTGCTCACTTTTCTCTCATTTACAAGTCACTCTGCTCTCTCTCATCTCTCGATACAATACTTGAATCCAGCGGAAGCTTCGAAAGGCGATGTCCATACATTACGTCCTGTATAAGTCTTCAGATCACGCGACCGCACGCTTCGACTCGCCAAGGAACTCCATGCCTCGACGCATCCAAGCGAGCTCCACGCCACGAGCTTCTACCTGTGCCTGCACATGAAACACTGTGTGGGTGTCAGTACCACTGTACTGGTGGAGTGAGCTCCTCACCCACCCATACAAAACCTACACGTTTCATTTACTTTGTGCAACATAAACCCTTATTCAATTGTCTTTCTATTCTTGCCTTAGGATCAATTTTAGGACCGGCGCCTTAGCGCAACTTGTGTATCGGAACCATCCCGTACTTGCATTGTCAACGTTAACTCATACTTGTCGACTAGACCACTCCTCGTGCCAACAACGTTAACCTATCAAGTCGTGTTTGCCTTACGGCCATAATCAGAGACGCAGCTACACGAAAGACTCCATTTCCTTGCCTCTAGACCTTTCTCGTGCTTGCAACATCACCTTAACATGAATAGGAACGCGATACTCCCAACCGAGGGACCGCCTTGAAACGCTTAACGTATCTTCACTTCAACTTGCCCTACGGCTTTTCTTGACTTAACTCGCAACATACTCAAGCCTAACACATGCAACTCTATGCCAATGACTTATCACTCGACGCCACATTCCGTGCCGAAGCACGCCGCCTTCTTGCTGCAGCCAAATCTTGGGCCCAGACATTGTGTTCACTAATTTCATACACTTTTAACTCAACTCAATCCAAAGGCACGCACGCAGATTGCCGCCCGTGCCGACACATCTATATGAAAGGTCACTGGCATTAACTAGCCATCTTGGACATAGCCTGGCATTCGGGACCCTTGCACCGCAGGTGGCGATCCCCGATGCAAGTCCCCGACATACCAATTGCCTATTACCCAGCTCAGCTATAACTTGTTTCTTCCTAGGCCGAAACGGTCCCATGGCCCAGGGTGTCCGCTCGAAGAAACCATCCCTTGTCGACAAGTTGTCCATGACCACGCGCCTACGCTAACTTCTAGACTTAACGTAATGCATGGTCTCATCATCATCATTTAGCTACTTTGCTTTACCTTTTTACATACTTCCTTTGCAGAGCCCAAACCAGGGTTGCCTCGGCGACTGAACCGCAGTCCCGATATAATTTCTTCTCGGCGACTAACCATCGCTTAGACTTAACATTCTTTTTGGACTCGGGGATCGGCTATCGCATAGCCTACCCGCTTTACTTGAACATATCGTGTTTCTTTATGGATCGACCGACCGTGGATAAGTTTCCACTGAACCAACCGTGGCTCGTGCCTTAGACCAACACATGTTCTACGCAACGCTATCGCCCAAGTCATACTTCATATGACGGGCCTTGGAATCGTGGGACTATTTAACTTGACAACCGCAGAATGAGCGGGACAGCACGTAGAATAACTTAGGTCGACCGGCATAACTTTGCCAAACTCACTCAAGCCTACGACTTAACCCAAGGGACGAGTAAAGGCTACGCCAAGCCTTGTGGGACAGGACCGAGCATGCTTTAGCAAGCATTTGTGCGGGCGACGCCTATGACTTAGGCTAACTCTCAGCTTTCGCACCGAAGACCAACTTTCCTTCTTCCAAGCCACGGGACAAAGGACCGAGTGTCATTTTCAAAGCACGCTGTGCACCAACTCTAAGCCGACCGTGGGACGTTTTCCATGTTCTAACTCGATTCAAACCATCGGGATTATTCCCTTAGCTATGTGGATGCGTAGCTTTTATTATCAAGCCTAACTTGTGCAAGTTGAAAACACGATTTATTATGTGAAGGCAAAGATGAGGAGAGTTCACCGAAACTACCCCACCTGAGCGATGTCTCCGAGCAAGCCGTTGCAAGGCTAACGCCGAACGCCGTCGGCATTTTCGATTCCTCCGATTGACTTTGCGGGACGGGGCACTACATCATACACCACTCAGAACAAGTCTCGTCCTCGAGACTTTCCTGAAGGCAAGCTATTCTACCATTTCTATGGCCAAGACTTAATCGTACACATTTCGCCTACGCGTTCCTTCGATTCCGAGCCACGCTCGCACTATTATCAATCTTTCCTTTAACACGAATTCAAGATCTCAACACACTCCCATCTTTCAAGCCTTGCTTGAACTCGTCGTATCACTTGGCTGGATCGTGCACGCATTCCAAGCGTCCCCAAAATACATGCATTCAGCCAAGCCGCATGATAGAAAATTTGTCATTCTCACTCGAGTCGCATCGTGCACATACCCAGGCGTCCCTGAAATATATGCATGTCAGCCGAATCTCGTGAGCAGGGTTTTCTACATTCGTGATTCACGCTATCCATCCATGCCAATCCTCAAGATCAATCCTTCGACTGATAACTCATGAAACATGGCGTCTCGCCTAACCGCTAGGCCATTTCTTTTCGAGGCTAAGTCAATGTCAGGATTGGAATCATAGTTCCCCAACAATAATGCCAACACTGACCCCTATCCTAGGGTCAAACCAGAGTCGATCATATGGGGTCTTCTACCCAAGCTCGCGTCACTCAAATTTCTAAACATCAAGCACGATCACCTAATTCGTATTATGGCACGCATTGTGTATATTCAAATTCCGTCAATTCACCAATTCTAACCAATTCATGTATTCGATCACGAGGTCGTCTCGCTCGACAATACGTTGCGCCCCAATCTCACGCGAGTCCGATTATCCACGGCGGTTCATGAATCACCACGCAACGCTCCCGCGGAATAATCATTCTCATCGGGGCGTAACTCTTGTTTGAGTTTAGACTCATTCATTCTCGATACGCGGATTGGACCTACTCAATCCTCAAGTTCAATCGACAAGCACACCAATTCAATCTCGAGTCTAACTTCGTGTCAAGCCACAAGTCAAAGCACAATCTGTCGCACCGTACAAGTTCGACCACTCCCGCTGTATGAATCACCATACCAGCGCTCACGCAGAGTGATCGCCCTAATCGGTGTGACGCATGTGCGAGGCTGGAGTAGCGCTCGCATAAGACAAGAACATCAACATTGTGGTTGTCGACGAAGCAAATCCAAACATTCCAGTTTTCATCCAAGCCAAGTTCGATAGTTCGATCGTCATTCGTTCAACTTAGAAGGTCCTCGAGCCAAGTCTATCCTTTCCTCGACACATTTTTAATATTTCAAGTATAGCGTCCAACGGAACAATGACATTTGTACGACCGTCATTCGCCGAGTCAGAGTGCCCCCGAGTTATCGCATATCGATCTTTGATACGCCTCAATACCATCGACGATATGTGTAACCTGACGATCTTCCTTTGCAACCAATTTTGAGTCGTGCGTTGATGCTGTTGTCCGAGTTGGATATTCCTCAATTTTCTCAATACTCAAGATCAAGTTCAGTCGCTTTTCCTCAAGCTCGTTTCAAGATCATTATTCAAAACTCAAGTCGCATTTCAGTTGTATCAATCCGATATCGCACGTACGATCCTCTAAGTTTCCTCGATCAAGACCATTCATTTTCATTCATCGTTCTGAATCGTTTTCTAACTCGCATTGCTCATTCACAAGTTGTCCGAACGAAATGCTCGTTCGGGACATTCGAAGTCACGACCAACTAAGCGTGACGCATTCTAACGCTTTGCGCGATCGCATCGCCTTGCCGACATACTCGTAATCCTCAATATTCACTCGAACAATTTCCAAGACAAACCATACACCACTCGGACTCGAGCCACTCGACTAGTCGTCGACACTCATTCTTATTCTTCTCCGAACCTATCACATACACCACTCGGATTCAAGCCATACGATCTAGTCCTCAATCACATTCGCATCATTCGCTAAGACATCCTTCAGATTCGTTTGACGAATCGCTAGCGTAGTCGCTCGCGTCGTACCGACGCACTAAGTCGTTCGTACTATTTCCTCAAAATCCAAATCAATCTTCCGTGTACGCCTAAGCGTTAGTCCGATAGCGTTCCTATCGATAGACACTCTAAGTGTATCTCCGTCCTGACCGAACGATACTTGATATCGCTCGCGACTCGTTTGCACCAAAAAGTCGAGGTGCGCGACGCGAAACACAACTTAGCCAAAAGGCCGTGTGCATAGCCATCCTGTGCGGACTACATTCCGAGTTTGCACGCTCAATTGCTAGGGTCAACGTTGGACTAATTAGGCATGCACGCGACTTGTTAACAGCAGCACATATTTTCTATCGCGTCAAGTTTGCAACGTTCGGCACAAAGGCCCTATCGACGTATTTGGCAACAGCCTACCGATGCGTTAGATTGAACGCTTGTACAAGCTTTCGAAAATATTTAGACTTATTGTATGGACATGCCGAGGGACATTTGAGAGAGAGCGCACCAACGATAACCAACTTGCGGAAGCAACAGAGTTTTGCGGAAACATCGAAGTTAAAGAATTCAATCGACGGTCCAAGGACGTAAAGCCGTGCTCTGATACCACTATGTCACGCCCCGCTCCCGTAGGAGCGATCGTCCTCGCTAAGGCGTGATGCCGCACGAGCCTAGATTGCGCTCGTGCAAGGCGGGTTCCATAACGGCCGATTACAGCGGCTGCGACGGGGTCATCGCACAGAAGTCCCGTGCAGAGACATTGAATATATTGCAGCGGAATTTAAAGAACACATGAACACAAGTATTTCAAAGAAAGCTCTTTTATTGATATTGAATACAAGATTACATCATAGGGCGCAAGGCCAAATTGCAATGTCTCCCGTGCTCACTTTTCTCTCATTTATAAGTCACTCTGCTCTCTCTCATCTCTCGATACAATACTTGAATCCAGCGGAAGCTTCGAAAGGCGATGTCCATACATTACGTCCTGTATAAGTCTTCAGATCACGCGACCGCACGCTTCGACTCGCCAAGGAACTCCATGCCTCGACGCATCCAAGCGAGCTCCGCGCCACGAGCTTCTACCTGTGCCTGCACATGAAACACTGTGTGGGTGTCAGTACCACTGTACTGGTGGAGTGAGCTCCTCGCCCACCCATACAAAACCTACACGTTTCATTTACTTTGTGCAACATAAACCTTTATTCAATTGTCTTTCTATTCTTGCCTTAGGATCAATTTTAGGACCGGCGCCTTAGCGCAACTTGTGTATCGGAACCATCCCGTGCTTGCATTGTCAACGTTAACTCATACTTGTCGACTAGACCACTCCTCGTGCCAACAACGTTAACCTATCAAGTCGTGTTTGCCTTACGGCCATAATCAGAGACGCAGCTACACGAAAGACTCCATTTCCTTGCCTCTAGACCTTTCTCGTGCTTGCAACATCACCTTAACATGAATAGGAATGCGAGACTCCCAACCGAGGGACCGCCTCGAAACGCTTAACGTATCTTCACTTCAACTTGCCCTACGGCTTTTCTTGACTTAACTCGCAACATACTCAAGCCTAACACATGCAACTCTATGCCAACGACTTATCACTCGACGCCACATTCCGTGCCGAAGCACGCCGCCTTCTTGCTGCAGCCAAATCTTGGGCCCAGACATTGTGTTCACTAATTTCATACACTTTTAACTCAACTCAATCCAAAGGCACGCACGCAGATTGCCGCCCGTGCCGACACATCTATATGAAAGGTCACTGGCATTAACTAGCCATCTTGGATATAGCCTGGCATTCGGGACCCTTGCACCGCAGGTGGCGATCCCCGATGCAAGTCCCCGACATACCAATTGCCTATTACCCAGCTCAGCTATAACTTGTTTCTTCCTAGGCCGAAACGGTCCCATGGCCCAGGGTGTCCGCTCGAAGAAACCATCCCTTGTCGACAAGTTGTCCATGACCACGCGCCTACGCTAACTTCTAGACTTAACGTAATGCATGGTCTCATCATCATCATTTAGCTACTTTGCTTTACCTTTTTACATACTTCCTTTGCAGAGCCCAAACCAGGGTTGCCTCGGCGACTGAACCGCAGTCCCGATATAATTTCTTCTCGGCGACTAACCATCGCTTAGACTTAACATTCTTTTTGGACTCGGGGATCGGCTATCGCATAGCCTACCCGCTTTACTTGAACATATCGTGTTTCTTTATGGATCGACCGACCGTGGATAAGTTTCCACTGAACCAACCGTGGCTCGTGCCTTAGACCAACACATGTTCTACGCAACGCTATCGCCCAAGTCATACTTCATATGACGGGCCTTGGAATCGTGGGACTATTTAACTTGACAACCGCAGAATGAGCGGGACAGCACGTAGAATAACTTAGGTCGACCGGCATAACTTTGCCAAACTCACTCAAGCCTACGACTTAACCCAAGGGACGAGTAAAGGCTACGCCAAGCCTTGTGGGACAGGACCGAGCATGCTTTAGCAAGCATTTGTGCGGGCGACGCCTATGACTTAGGCTAACTCTCAGCTTTCGCACCGAAGACCAACTTTCCTTCTCCCAAGCCACGGGACAAAGGACCGAGTGTCATTTTCAAAGCACGCTGTGCACCAACTCTAAGCCGACCGTGGGACGTTTTCCATGTTCTAACTCGATTCAAACCATCGGGATTATTCCCTTAGCTATGTGGATGCGTAGCTTTTATTATCAAGCCTAACTTGTGCAAGTTGAAAACACGATTTATTATGTGAAGGCAAAGATGAGGAGAGTTCACCGAAACTACCCCACCTGAGCGATGTCTCCGAGCAAGCCGTTGCAAGGCTAACGCCGAACGCCGTCGGCATTTTCGATTCCTCCGATTGACTTTGCGGGACGGGACACTACAGTTTGTGGGGTTGGAGATAGATTCTCAAGGGTTCCTCCGACCCCACAATGGCCTCCGTCTGCTCTTGAACCTCCTCACTGACCAGGTGCCTTTTAGATTTCTCGTACAAGCAAGAATCCGAGTAATAGGATTCACCCCTTTGAAGGGATCGATGTCGGCAAATTCTGTTTTGATGAAGCCGTGCTTGTCAACGTACTTGAAGCACTGGTACAATATGGAGGGCACGATCATGTAATCGTGTATCCACGGATGCCCCAGGAGAATGTTGTAGGAGGTGTATGCGTCGATGACATAGCAGGTTACTTCCGACTGAAGGTCGCCAATTTGGAACTTCAGGCGAATCTTTCCGATGGGATAGCTTCTCCCAGAATTGAAGCCGATGATGGCGATGCTGGTAGGAGTCAGCCGATGCATAGGGATGCGCAGATGGTGGAGTAAGCTCTTCGGGATAATGCTGATCGAAGAACCGGGATCAATGTGCATCCGATCCACCTTGACGTCGCCGATATATCCAGTATAATACAGAGGGTGATCGTGCAGGTTGGTCTTGATAAGCATATCCTGCGGCATGAAGACAATGTTGGGTATTGCACCCGTGCAAGCGCTATCCTGGAGATCTGCAGGCGAGCTCTCCCCAGTGAGATTGACATGAGCTAGATATGCGTCGGCATTCTGGAGTGCCTCGCTCAGTGCAATATGAACATCTTTGGAGAGCCTCAAGAGCTCGTATAATGACAACTTGGCCGGTGTGTTGGCTAATTGTGCCAAGATGTCAAAGTTGTAGGGCCTCTCCAGCCCATGATGCGCCTCTTTTCAGAGTGGCTTGTCAAAGCGAGTCTCCTTCGGTCTAGGCTTGTCGATCGTAGGAGGCTAAGAAGGTTCTGGAGCATCAGTAGCCGCCGGCTGATGATCTTCAGCCGAGTTACCCGGTGGGGGTTGAGTTTGTGCACCGGATCGGGTAACAACAGCCGTAGCTTCTTCGACATCTGTCGAGATTGTGCGGCAGGACTTGACTTTCCCACCCTTCTTCTTGCCAGTAGAGGGTGATGTTGGCTGGGTTACTTCAGATACTAAGTCCTGGTGGACCCACATGACCTCCTCTCGTGATGTGGTGAGGGGCACTAGACCAGCAGCCTGGTCTCGGGGAGGTGGAAGATTAGCGACCTCCATCTTTGCCCGGGGGATGGGCACTACGCCGTCTTGTGTCCTCGTCAGCGGGAAGCTGCCGAATTGGACTGACACCATGTTGGCTGTCACAGTTACCTCCTCGAAGTCAATGGCCAGAGCCTTAGAGTCGATCAGGTTCTGGATGTACCGCTTCAATTGGAAGCAGTCTTGAGTAGCATGATGGACATAGCGGTGGTAGTGGCAGTACTTTGGGCTTTCCATCTCTGCAGGCCGAGGCTCTCGTCTCGGTAGAGGGAGCTGAATCCTGTCTCCTTGTATGAGCATGTCAAGGATAGGCTTGACATGGCTATCTTCGAATGAGTAAGTCATCTGCGGCCACTGCTTCTCTGTCGGCTTTGGTTCAGTCTTCTGGGCTGTGTCGGCCACCATAGCCTGTTTACCCTTGTTGTCTCGGTTGTTGGAGGAATTACCACTATTGTTGTTGTTGGCGTTAGGGCGTTTGCCCTTATCCTCTCCTTCCGAGATGTGCAATCCCAGTTGGCGAGCTTTCTTCAACTTGTCTTCTGCGCTAGTGGCGCTGATGATGAAAGTCTTCCAATCCTTGAATTGACTTTCGCTCATCCAGATGCTGATTGTGGGAAGCAGTCTCTTTTGGCAGATTTCAATCAAGGAGGAATCTGGATTGCCAGAGGGCAATTTCATCGCAGTTTGGCAAAACTGCTCAATGTAGTTCCTTGTCAATTCCTTCTCACCTTGAACAATGTCCATGAGGGTGGACATTGTCACATCTTGTCCTACCTCGTAGAACCTTTCAAGGAACATATTTTTGAAGCCAGCAAAGGAATGGATGCAGTTGTCCGGCAGATTGCGGTATCAATCAAATTCTATCCCCTCCAATGCCCCGATGAACAACCGCGTGAGGATGGCGTCGTCATGAGACAGATGGTCGGTCGTGACTTCAAAGTAGGTAATGTACCGGCTCGTAGATGTCTTTCCATCATATGGATTGATGTTAAATGGCTTATATCTTGGTGGGAAGGGGACATCTCTCCATGCAGCAGGATACGGTTGTCGTATCCTGAGGTCTTGGGAGATTTCTCGGGCGTAAAATATGGCCCGGAGTTCCTGTACCTCTCGTCTTGCCTCTCTGGCCTCGTCTGCAGCGGTGGGGGCCGACATTCCATGAGGATTGTCGCCCGGGTTTGGCGCAGTTGAGTTTGAATCCGCATTGACCGCGGGACCTAAGCTTGTTTGGCCAGGCGTCTTTTCTTGCAGAGCCGGTAGGACCGCTTTGATCTCGTCTACGGATTTGACCAAGGTATGAAGTATGGCCTCCAGAGTGTCGATGCGTTGACGATCACTGGGACCGTCTTGGTCGTTGTTCGTCATGAACACCGTCCTTACATGAGGAGAGATAGAAGGAACGGTGGAGGACGTGCCCTCTGAATCATACCCTTGCACCGAGAAATCATCGGGGTATGTAGGAATGTTCTCCTCTGGTTCGGACTCAGAGGAAGTGCTACCCCCTACATAGGAGGCTGCCTCGTCTTGGGACCCGTGGACGTCCTCAGGGACATCCGGATCTACTGCATCTGTGGGGGGAATTGCTTCCCCTGGTGCATCTTCTTGGAACACCGGATTGTTGTGGACATTAGAAGGGGTACTACCTCCGGCTTCGGCTACCCCCAGAGATGTAGATGACGAATCTCCAAGTATTGAAGATTTCGTCTTGGAGCGGGTGCCCTGATAAACTCCTCCGGTGGTGGTTGTGGACAGCCGCCTGGACGTGAGTTTTCTAGCCGCGCTAGTAGAGATCGCCGGGCTGGAAACATTTATCTTCTTCCCCGCCTTGCCGGTAGGGATCTTCCGAGCAGAATTGCAGGAGGCGACATGAAGTGCCTCGTCTCCTGAGCTTTGTTGCAGGATCGGTCCTGATTGTTGCAGTCGTTGGAAGACGGACTGCCGGTCCTCTTGTACTGCCGTCTTGCTGCAGCAGCAGTTGACAATGACTTGAGTGCAGTGATGTCCATGAAGGGACTCTCTGCACACCAAGCTTTCTTCTCTTTCCTTGCGCTTGTGAAGAATCATATCACGCAAGTCACTCATTTTGTGGGCCCGGGAGTCCCTAGCATACGAGTGTGTTGGCCCCATGTTTGCTCCCTGATTGGGAGACTTTTGAGAACCACTCTGCCCTTTTGCCGCCGGGGGCTGGACACGGTTGATTCTGTACAACTTTCCATCAGAGGCCCGCTTAACAGTAAGCGGAGCTCTCTGATGGTTAGAGGTTGGGACAGCTGACTGGGCTCGACGAGCCCGCGCTGCCCTAGACTTCTTCCCTCTAGCAGCCAAGGGCGTATAGTAAGAAGAGTCCAAATTGTGCCGCACAGAGTCTGGCACATTCTCATTGAAGCATCCGAGATCAGGACCGCATGAAAGGTGGTCAAAGACAGAACCCGAGCCGCATAGAGCACTCATGCGGCTGGCATTTGTGGCCGCATAAGAATTCATGCGGCTGAATTTGGTTGCCGCATTATGCGGCTGGATTTGGCTGCCACAGGAACATTCATGCGGCTGGATTTAGTGGCCGCATGAGCCTTCATGCGGCTGAAATTGTTGGCCGCATGAGCCTTCTTCATGCGGCTGGCACCCTTATGCGGCTTCTTACTGGACCGCATAGAGTCCCCATTTTCTTCCTCAAGTCCAGCATCGTAGTGCTTTCCTCTGCCGGACTTGAGAACAGCAGGGTCCTCTGCGGCCTGAAGTGGGGCCGCATGGGAGTCTTCTCCATTGTATTGGGCAGCAGAGAGCATTTCTTCCAGAGCTTGAGGAAGAGCAAATGATTTGGGCCTCCACTCCCTGCGGGCCTTCTTCGTGCGGGCTCGCATCTGGACCGGGCCAGCACTCCCGTCGGAGAGCATTTCTTCAAACGCCTGCTGATCGAAGCGGACGACCAGCATCTGTTACGTGGAGCCAAGTTTGGTTGCGTCCGATTGCGTCACCAACTTCTCAGCAATGGAGAAGTTAGTCCCCAGCAGAGTCGCCATCGTGTTTGCCATTGATTATAAAAGAACAGAACAGTTTTATGGGAGGACTAGACTTTTACTTCACAATACAAACTCGCTCATGCAAAAGAGAGCCTAGGAACAAAACCTAGAAAAAGCAATCTAAAGTACAATTGTTTATTTTTTATTCTGGGGGGGTGACGGTAGAGGCTCGGGAGAGTGACAGCAACTCTGCCTTACTCCTTGGACGATCGAACGCAGCTTCGGCTCCGGGGAAGAAATGCTCTTTGTGTGTGCGGGGGTTGCTAGTCTCTCTGCTCGGGCTCTGTGCGTATAAATCTGTGTGTCTCTTGCGAAGGAATAATCCCCTGCTATTTATAGGGCTTTGTGATAAGTAGGGTGTGCAGTAATTGCTCCTTGAAAAGTGGGCGGTTGGAGATTGGTTAAGATTAGCCTTGATCTTGTTTGTTGAAAATCAATCTGGGCAGTGTATATTGATTGGAAGAAATCTGTATTGTTTGTTGGAAATCAATCTGGGCAGTTTATGTTGATTAAAATGAATCTGCATTGTCTGTTGGGAATCGATCTGGACAGTTATGATGATTACAATAAATCTGAATTGTTGAGATTTGATAACTCCTGCCACGTGTCCCAACTGCCATTTTTGTGACAAGCCGCATGACTGAGCCGCATGAGCTCCTGATGAACTGAGCCACATGAAGTCTTATTGAACAGAACCGCATAAGCCCCTCATAACTGGGCCGCATGAAGTCCATTAAAACTGAGCCGCATAAGGACCCATCTCAACAGAGCCGCATGAGCTTCGTTAAAACTGAGCCGCATAAAGACCCATCTCAACAGAGCCGCATGAACTCTGTTAAAACTGAGCCGCATAAGGACCCATCTCAACAGAGCCGCATGAACTCTTGTTAAAACTGAGCCGCATAAGGACCCATCTCAACAGAGCCGCATGAACTCTTGTTAAAACTGAGCCGCATAACGCTCCACCAAGTCAGAGCCGCATGAGCTCCTTTTAATAATCCGTATAAGGAGCTTTGGAATCGGTGAATCGTGCCAGCTATAAAGATTTTTTTCGTCTCTCTAGGATCACGTCATTATGTCAGAGTCATCATTTTACCTTTATGTCAGAGATGTCAATACTTTGTGTCAGAGCTGCCGCACTGTGTCAGAGCATTAAATGAGCCAGCTGCACAGAGGAATGATGGCCAGCTGTAGAGTAATATTTCGAACCGCATAGGGCCACGTGGCTTTTTTCGAGCCACATGAAGCTCTAAGGGACTTCTTGAGCCGCATGGAGCTCTAAGTGATTTTTGAGCCGCATGAGGAGTCCCCAATATCGAGCCGCATGGAATCTCCTGTTCTTTTCCATGCTTCTACAGACATATGCAATGGAGAATTATTGATGGGCCAAAGACGACGTTATACAAGAAGATTTCTTTGAACCGCCTAACGACCTATCCGGGGCCTCGCATCAGTCAGCGGACAGGGGTCGAGGGGGCAGCGCCCCCCGTGGGGGTTCGGGGACGAAGCCCCCGAAATGTATTCAGATTTTCAGATCTGTTTATCTTTGGACGACCGCCGTCAAGTGAAAAAGGCGACTTCAAGTCTGCTCAAATATTTGAAGAAAGGCGTCATCAAAGGGCTCTTGGTTTTTCTACTTCATCAATATATTTTTCATATTTATTGAGTCTAGAAATACGATGTATAGTGCGTCGTACTGGCAAATAGGTTACCCAAAAAACGTTTTCAAAATACACTTTCATTTTGAAAACAAGCCCATTTACAAAAGCCCAAACTACTTCCTAACTGCTTGATCTTTTCAAAAAGTCCAAAACCAATTTGCAAAAACCCTGACAGAACTCCAACATAATTCGGCCCGAGTTCGGCCAGAGTTCGGCTAGTGAACGTTGTTTTTTGAACTTGGTCTTCCCGCAGTTACGGATCCCAACGAGATTTTCTCATAGAGTTATGCCCGAATTCTGTCAGAATTCTGCCTTTGGAAAAACTATAAATAGAAAAATATTTCGATCATTTCAACACACGAATTCACTTTCATATCTCTTCTCTATAAGCCTACTACTTTATCCAAAGTGTTCTGAGCTATTCATTTTCAAATTCCAAGCCAGTTACAATCCTCTAGTCGATTTGCCAGTGTGGTACGGTTTAGAAGCTTCAGAGCGATTGTAATCAGAGGCTTGATTGAAGAAAGACACTTCACAATTGAAGTTGGTCGAGTACTTCGGATCAAAGCTCGCGTTGTAGAAGTTGCAAGAACTTCGGATGAAAACTTGTGGTGATTTTCCATAGTGGATTCAACTGGAAGCTAGAGTTCTTCCGACTGGACTAGTCCTCACAAGAGGGAAATCAGTATACATCCTTGTGTTTGCGTTTGCTCTCTACTCTCTACTTTTCATTTACATATCTGTGATATATATATATATATATATATATATATATATATATATATATATATATATATATATATATATATATATATATATATATATATTATGTGATCTTGTTACTACTAACATTTTTAAATAGTTAATTTTCGATGCCTACTCTATTCACCCCCCTCTAGAATATTACGCTTTACAACTCGTTCCTACAATCGGTCCTAAACAGCCAGCGTGCTCTCGTCCGCCCCCGCACTCCATGCAGCAGGCGCGTCCCCGCGTGCGCGCCCCATGCAGTGCGTGCGCCCCCGCCCGCGCGCTCATGTCGACCGGAGAGGGAGGGGGGTCATCGTTGGGGGGGGGTGGCTATTCACACGACGACGATGCGGGAGGAGAGATGCCGGGGGGGGGCATGAGGAAGGGACGTGCCAGCCGGGGGGGGTGGTTTATTTTTGGGAAAAATAAAGTTTAGGGTATTGAGTTGCATATTTTCAAAATAAAGGGTACCAAGTTGCCAAATATGAATAGTTGAGGGAATCAAGTTAAAATTTAGCCTTTAAATTATTTTAAATATCATATTAGAGCGATAAATCCGACGAACCCGACCCAACCCGAGCTTCCTCCGGGCTCGGTCTTGGGCTTCATATATTGAACCCGAGATCGGGTTGGACTTGGACTCGGGCTAAGCTTATCATTCATCGGGTTGGACTCGGATTGAACTTAGGCCCGACCCAACCTGCCCGAGTTGCACCCTACTGGGAGCGTAGAGGAATTCTGAGGAAAGAAGAAGGAGGAGATGGAAATAGTAGATTTGTTTGTGGAGGGTTTTTTGAAGGGTCCATCACCCGTGATATGATAACAAAAAGTGGGGTGGAAAAAATAATATGCACATATATAACAACTAGTGAGTAGTATAAAACTATGTAGTTAATACGTATGTCAAATTGTTTTTTTACTCTTTAAGAATAAAATAATTTTTTTATTATTTTTAAGCTAGGTATCTTAATGTTTCTTTCCAAAGTGTTGATCTACAAATAATAGTTTCTACAATTTATATTTCATATATCAAGAAATATTTGATAGATTTTTAACCATGGGACGATCGAAGTCCAATATTGGAAAAAATTTCACTAATGAATTAGAGAAATACACCATCTATAAACTTTTACACCGATCCAACCGGATCACCACAACTACTTGGACGATAAAAATGGATTACAGATTTTCAAATTACAAGACGAGAAAAATTACCGAAACAATCTCCCCTCAGTTCCTCTTTCTCCTCTCCAAACGTTGCAAAGGTAATAATCTTGTTGATGGATTAGGAATAGGAAAACCTAATTATCTACCATCTCAATCCCACAATAGATCATGACTGTCCAAACGATCCACCGGAGTAGAATAAACTACCAAATTCGGATTCAGTCTGACATGATGGTATATTTTATCGGCGATTGCGAATACGAAGGTCGTTCGTGCTTGGATGGATGGAATCACTTTTCTCCTAGTTTCTCTTTCCTTGAGAGTCACTTTTTTTTTCCTCCTCAATTTCTTTGGCATCCAAACATAAGAAAGTGATCATTTTTCTTTCTCAATCCGATGATTCTGCGAACCACACGAGGCCTTAGTTTTCTAGTTTCCATGTTTTCATTACCAAACCGGTCAAAGTATGCCAGTAATTCATTAATTTCAAAAAAAAAAAAATTGTTAAGAACTGATGTTTATGCTTGATTTTCAAGTATATTTCTGCTAAAGTATGACGAAGATGACACCAGGGATCTAGAAAATAACACCTTAACTATATAAACAATAAACAATCTATAGGTTTTTTGCATGCGGTCATATGTTACAATAGAAAAATTCAAATGTCCACTATAGGAATATATTTTAGAAGAGAATCCGTAATGTTAGTCCTCTCTTTGTGGGTCTGCTTGGTAATGATATTTTTATCGTTCTGGGGTATTTCGAACGGTCCGTTTATGAAAATCTGTTTGTGTTTTGTTTTTTATGAGGCATTGGTTTTGATTGGCTCAAAAAAATTTCAAAATCGGTGTAATACAATTTTGGATGGCTTTACAAACACCCAAAATCGGTGGATTTTGAACTATTTTATTATTTTATTCCATTTATATCCTCCTAAAAAAATATATAATTGTAACTACTAATACCCTTCTCTATTTAATTTTATTCATCTAAAAAAAATTCAGAGCCGCTCATTAGTGAACTACCAAGGATGGATTGCACTGGTTTAAAAGTCGCTACTTAAAAACCACCCAAAATCGGACCCTTATAACCGCTCATACCCAGTATTCTAAAAATACCTCGTAACCGCTACCCTTACAATTGCCAAGAATACCCTAAACCTTCTATTTAGATAGAGAAGAATCTGATTGTAAAATATTTTAGTTATTTTAACATGATTTGCGATATTGGACATGTAACAATCAGCCATTCCACAAAGAGCTTTGCTATACCTACAACCAAATGCTTACAATCCTCCTACAACCGTCACGTGTCGGACTTCGATTGGAGGAGAGAGGTAAGCGGTGGGGTCGGGTGGAGCCCATATAGCAGGGGGTGAGAGGGGAGGTGGGACCAATGTGTAAGGGGTGGGAGAGAGAAATTGTAAGAAGGTTGTAGGAATGTGGTTGTAGACTTAGCATTTTCCTTCCACAAATGGGCAATGCGTATAGGTAATGTAAGGCATTCATTGACGAAAGATCACCACCTATTAAGCCGTGTAGACGACACCCAAGTGTCGAACTATTTTTAAAAAAATTTGTAATCCACAATTCAAATTTCAATATTTGAATTCCAAACATGTTCCAAACCCATAATACAATTCGTAATTTTTTTTTAAATTTAAAATTTAGAATTTAGAATTTAGAATTTGGAATTTGGAATTTAGAATTTAGAATTTTAAATTTAAAATTTAAAATTTAAAATCCATATTACAAATTTTAAATTTTAATGTTCTAAATTCAAATCCAAATCCAAATCCAATCTTAAAATCCAAATAACATATCCACAATACAACTAAGAATAAAAAAAACTCAAAATCCGCACAGCCGCATAGGGCCTAACATGCCAGTATAGGCGTTGAACAGGTCCAAACAGACACAAATCCGTCGAACATGAAGTTTTTGGTTCGGCCACAGCCGCCTAGTACCTAGGCGACTGCCTTGCCGATTTTTAGACAATGATCCCTAAACATCTGAACAAAACGACCTTGCGCAAACATCCCCATATTTCTAAAATGACCCGTATTTTTCTGGTCTCAAGTCCATACCACTTTCAACTACCACCTACCCCTCCCCCACGACCCACCTCCACTATACTTGAACCTTCCCCATCCACTTCTTCCTCCAATCATTTCCTCCGGACATCCAATGATAACTCAGACAACGAGATGAAAAGAGAGATGAAAAGAGAGAACATTGGTTAGGCTAATACCATGTAAGTTGATAAAAAATTGTGTATTCTTCTCCAACTAGAGGTCTCAATATATAGGGATTACAAAAAGTATAAAATGAAACGAGGATTCCTAAAATCACTCCTAACAAATCTAACTAAATCAAATCAAATATTGACTTATTCTGCACAATTATATATAGCATGAAATATAATAATTATGGTAAGAAATCTACAAAGGTTTAACGTATAACACCATATCCATATAAACCATGTAAGGATTGCAGTTTTAGTGGTTCTAACCAAACAGCCAAAAGCTTCTGGAAGCCAAAATCATCTTTAAAATTACCAAAGTATTACATGTAAGAAACAAAAAAACTAATACTAATCAATAAGGAAGCAGTTCCCTTATTCTCAATTTTTACAGTATTCTTCGACATCACACCAATTTATATTACAGATGTCATATGTCGTATATATACATTTCAAATCACACGATGACCTCCAGGTTTCCATGATGACAGAGGACCAAAGTGATTCCTTGGGACCTTGATTTTAGCTACTGCTGTAAAAGTGTGAGAAACTTGAAGATGACAATCACGTATGATGTACTTATCAAAAGGGAGCTAAGAGAAACTGATAAGGATACAAAAATGAAATGCCAATCTATTCCGGGTAACGGCAGACGAGCAGTAAAATTGGATGTTGTATGATGAGACTATATATGAAGGTTTTCCACAGACGGCGCTTGAGTAGTTAACATCTTCAATTTCTGCAGTCGTGCACACAAAGAAAAAGGAAAAAAATAAATAAGAATGTGTTCTAATTGCAGTTACTCGCATAGAACAACTAAAGTGGTTTAGGCATTTGGTATAGGTATTGGGTTTGAATCCCATATCATGGATCAGATTCTCATTATCTGGCAGAACAAAGGCAAACCACACATCGGAAGAGGTATTATGAGAAATAGTTCCACATACACTTACCGTAATAAACTGTGGAGGATCATCTAGGCTAGAACATCCAAGGATGATTTCCCTTCTCAATTTTGATGTGAGCTTGTGAACTACGCGAAGCTGATCAAAAACAGAAAGAAAAGAAAAATTAAACATGCCACTCGATGAAAAGGAAGAAAGTGTGGCTAAACAAAAGAACTTCATTACCTCAGACCGAGTAGCACCACCAATAACGAAGATAAAAATTCGCTGGCCCATATTCCTTAAATCCATAGATGCATGCCTTAAGACAGAATCACTGCAAAAGAGCAGTCACAAAACAATCTAGATATCATAATAATTGCACATGCAGATAATTAGTCATAAATTGGTACGGTTGGCCTATTTCCTAATTACGCAAAAAGCACCACCCTGGCTTAATATAAAAGAAAATCATGCTGGTAACAGTGTACAAGTAATTTTCATTGTGTACTAGCAACCTATATTAAGTACCTTGAACATCCATCATCTGAATTGCGACCCTTAGCCCACTGGGGTGTTCGCCTGGATCTCCTAGACTGGGCAGCAGATGGGGTTGATCGAGCAGACTGAATCTGAGTTGTCCGGGCAGACCCACTGCTAGAGGCTTCCTGGGCTGCAGGGCTAGGGTCATTCATACAAGGGTACTCATTTTCTGGAAGTTCTCCTTTGGTAAGTTTCTCAATCAACTCCTGGAGAGAGAAGAGTTTTGAATATGCGGTGGAAAAAATAGAAAGGTCTAAACAAGCAAACACATGGACTGCAATTTTGGTTGAACTTATTCCTGTTATATTATAACATATAAGTAAAATATATCTAATATATTTAATGGAACTAGTAAGTACACTGAAACGATTGGGAACTTGATGGAGATTGAGCACACTTCATGGTGCAAATAAGAAGAGACCTTGGTCACTTTGAGTTGTGGTAAAATTAAGCTAATCAGTATCTATGTTGCCTGGATATGAATCCCACGTGATAAAATAGATACAAAACACCCCTTTTAGCGTGTCCTAGTGTATTTTGGAGTGTCCTTGTGTCCAAAACACGGACATGGATACTAGGGGTAGATTCGGAGTGGATACGGTTTGAATATGGGTATTATCATTTCCATATTTGTCTTTTAATAACAAATACGGATATAGTTCGGACATAAAAATCAATAACCATATCCGCCCAAAACAGGATTCAAATTGGGTATTAAGAAACGAATGAGGTTAAAGCGAATATGAAAGTGGATCAGATAGTAGAAAAAATCGGATATAGAAAAATAGAAGGATGTGAATCGAATAAACATACTAGTTGTTATTGAGCTAATTAAGTACAGGTATACTCCACTATGTCTGGTACAATCTAAGTTATAGAGAGAGAGAGAGAGAGATGATTTTTTTTAGGAAATTTAAAATTTTGATTATATGATTTTATAGTAAGATTTAGTATATATCTGATATAGTAGAGTTTATAAATCATACACTATATATAAAATATATGATGGTAATATCATTTTGTTAATCATTAGTGTCCACTTATATATATATATATATATATATATATATATATATATATATATATATATATATATATATATATATATATATATGAAAAAAAAAAACTGATTTATAGGAAAAAAAAACTGATTAAAACTGATTCCTATATAGTTTTAATAAAAAAAACCTGATTACATGGTAGTATTAGGACTCATAATGCCCGGCACCATGGGCCCATGTTAAAGGCTGAGCCCACCCCAAAAAAAGTTTCGGTTTTTTTTTTTTCATATAATTTTTTTTTGGTAAATTTTTGTGAGTCAAGCTATACCTAGCCCACCCTGATCCACTCTAGCCCACCCCAACTCATATTCCTGGTTCCGCCCTTGTCCCCTCCCAACTCATTGCCCAAATTAGCAAGTGTCTTGGATGAGTCATGAGTGGACACATGGGGAGCGTTCATTCTGGTCTCTGCTCGACCCAAGCTATTCATGCGACTAGGAGAGCAGGTTCGAGTGAATACGTCGAACGCCTAGTTCTTAGGCACGCGGTTCGGATCAGGGCCAGTCCTGAGCTCATGGTAGCTCAGGACGAACTTTCAAAATAAAGCTCCATACACAATGTAAAAAATATTTAAAAAAACTTTTAATAAAATTGCTACAACCAAGGATTGAACTTAGGACCTTTAGTAAGGAGTTTAAAGTACTAACCACTACATCACAATAATTTTGTGTCTAAAAGGGCCCATCATATATACTTGTTCTATTTTGAGATACAAAATTATTAACATATTTATTCTTAAACTATTTTTTTGGGCCCCTCATGATCCGGGGGCTCTGGGGTCGCCCTGGGCCAGGGCCGGCCCTGGTTTGGATAAGATATTGTGTTTTCTCGTAGAACTTCCATGAGTTCTTCTCTAAGACCCTCCCTAGAAGGATCCGGGCACACCTCCTCAAGATGCCCAACAAGCAGAACACATCAGCAATATCAACTCATAGGTTACAGACTGATCAAATCAACGTATATCAGGTAGCTGAACAGGAATAGACGAAGAGAGTTCTCGGTTTGCAGTGATATTCACCAGAACTTGTGCATATGCCAACCGTTTGCGATGGGCAGTAGCAACGTCCATGCAGGGGCGGAGCATAAGCAGGGCTCTCCCAGGCTGTAGCCCGGGTTTCAATAAATATGAAGAGCTACTAGTATATATAATATGTAAGCCATAGCTCAAGTGGTTGAGGGAATGTGTCTTAGTAAGAATGGTCCCTGGTTCGAATCCTGTTGTGGCTGTGTAGATTTTGTAAAAAAAAATATCATCCATGCTCAGCTCCCCCCCCCCCCCCCTAAAAAATTTTCCTGGCTCCGCCCTTTGTGTCCATGCACAATGGGATCCCAATGATGTTGGCTATCTTGCGAATAGAGGGCTCATTTCAAAGATAAGGAGGGAGCTTAGGGAACTACACTCAAATATGTACTGATGCCAGGAGATCGCGCTACAAAGAGATCAATGGATCCCATTGCATGGTAATGACAAACCGGCTATCGAACATCCATGGACCACCTTACAGTACCGCCTCTAGGTTTGACTCTAGGGTGAAGCGTACGAAAAAAGCCATTCTTACGGGAGAATACTTTCATGCCGCCCGGTGGAGTCCATGTCCATCGGACAAAGGCAGAGACATCCGAGAACATCGGTCTTAGTCCAATCACATACATGACCAACGTAGTCTTCCATTCTGCCACCGAGATCTCTATGTCCCCCGCATATATGCCCACAATAACGTCACCATCCACCACCAATGGCTCCTCATATTGCAGCCTCATATCGACTTTAGTTGGAGACGAAGAGCATATAGCTGCCCATGAGGTGGTTTGGCTTTGGAAAGAATTCGTTCAACTGGATTTAAAGGAGGCCGACGATGTTCCACCTTCCTCTTCTCCACACCATCCAATAAGTTCTGAGTACTCCAGCCCATACCTATGGGATCTGAACCCTCCTGCAGTGCCATCCCCTTTTGTTGTCCATCTCCACGTTTATCCACGTTTAATGGCAAGGGGAGTGACCACTTATCTCGGCCTTAATCAGTCTCTTTCGAGGGCTCTACCTGCAGTCACCTAGGAACTGGAGGAGCGAGAGCACTCTGCTGCCATGTTCCTTTGCTCGGGTTGGGTCACGCCTTGCCTCGACGCTTGAAAACCGGGATCCATCCACGCCCTTCATCGCGCCCTTCATCTGGAGGTCGTGTTTTCACTTGCCTATCCGAAGTAGGAGGAATCCCACCCTTGCCACTGCTTGACCGCACATGTCCTAGATCGTCAGGGGCTCCTGGAGAAAATATATATATATATATATATATATATATATATATATATATATATATATATATATATATTTTTTTTATTTTTTTTATTTTTTTTGGAAATAAGGTGAATTTTATTCCAAATCAAAAACCATAATCTTACAACATACAAACAGAGTGGGACTCCCACTCAACTCTCATCAATTCTCCATAGCCTTTACATCATACTCAATGTTATGGAGAAGACCAACTGGGGGGGTAACCAGCCCTTCAAAGATCCGACGGTTTCGCTCCCACCATACATGCCATACCGCAGCAGCCAGACGAACTCTGGCTGTTCGGAACCAGTCCTGCCCCCTACCCCTGCTATCTCGGATCTCCGTGATGATGTCTCCCACACATTTCCCGGAGGCGCACACTCCCAATAACCGAATCTGCTCCGACCATATCTGCCAAGCCAGAGTGCACTCGAAGAAGATATGCTTTATAGATTCAGGCTCCAACCCGCACAGTACACATGTGGGATCCGGAACCGGCACCCCAAACGACCTCAGACGATCTCTAGTCAAGAGGCGGCCCAGTAGAAGCTTGTAGACACATAACTGCATCTTCCTGGCCAGACCCTTACACCAAACGAACTCGTGATCGGAACTCAACGGGAAAGCTCGCCGGATAAGGTTGTAGCAGCTACGGAATTGAAACTCCCCCGTCCCGGTAGATGCTCCTGTCGGCTCCCAAATCCACCGATCCGCAGGCAGCGTCGGATCAATGGCAATAGATAAAATGCTCCCGTCCAGCTCCTCCGTGAACCGATACGAATCAGGTCGCCACTCCCCATCACGAATGATGCGCCTGCAGGTCAGACTCCGCCTATCCTCCTGATGAGTCGGGGCTCCTCTGATGTCCAACAGCGACCGTCGATCTATCCAAGGGTCCAGCCAGAGGTCCGTGCCCGACCCGTCCTTCATGACCCTCCGGATAGCAGACTTGAGCACCCCCCTGTGTCTCAAGATAGTCTTGAACGTGACTGAGTGGTTGTTGTCAGTAGAGCACGTCCAAAAACTACCCTGCTTCACGTATCTGCTGTGCATCCAGTCCGCCCAGAGAGAACCCCTACTGATGAATCTCCAGGCCAGCTTGAGCGCAGAGGCCTCCCTGATCTCCAGCAGCGGACGGAGCCCCACTCCTCCCTCCTTCCTGGGACGGCAAAGCTGGTCCCAGGAGATCGCATGAATACCTCCCCTCCAGATAAAGTCGGCACGTAAACGCTCCACACGCCGGATAGTGGCCACAGGTAGGAGGATGGACTGCAGCCAAAAGTGGGCCACAGCCGAGATCACCGATCTGACCAACTCGATGCGCCCACCAAAGGACAGACCTGCTGCTTGCCAACCCTCAACTCGCCTCTGGACATACTCCACCAGACTCATGCAATCCTGATCCCAAGCATAATTGACTGTGAGAGGCACCCCGAGGTACCGCACCGGAAGATCACTCCTAGCAATACCCAGAACCTCAGCCCTCTCCTCCTTCTGGGTGCACAGGGAGCTGAAGTAGACCCTACTCTTATCCCTGTTCAGCTGGAGACCCGAAAATGCCTGCAAGTCTTCCATAATAGTCGCGAGCGTCTGTAGCCCCACCGGCGAAGGCTGGATGAAGACTAGCAGGTCATCAGCATAAATAAGATGGGTAACTGGGGGAACCATCCTCCGAAACAGAGGAACCAGTCGTCCGCGGTGCACTGCCCGATCCATCAAACAAGTAAAGTACTCCATAACTAACGTGAACAGGTAAGGGGACAGTGGGTCACCTTGCCTGATACCACGGTTGCTCTGGAAGTACCCATATGGAATACCATGGATGAGAACAGAGAAAGTAGGGGACGTAATGCACTCCCTGATCATCTCAACCCAGTGATCCGCGAATCCCATGGCAGACATCAGATGACAGAGGAAGTCACGATTGACCATGTCATATGCCTTCCTCAGGTCCAATTTAACACAGGCTTTCTCCCCTCCCGGTCTGCTGAAACCCCTCACCATCTCATGTGCCAGGAGGCTGTGCTCAGCGATCGACCTCCCCTTGATGAACGCAGCCTGATTCGGGGATACCAAGTCCTGCATGATCCTCTCCATCCGCCGGCACATAAGGTGCGTAATTATCTTATAAAGATAATTACAACACGCAATGGGTCTGAAGTCCGCCAAAGCTGTCGCTCCCTCCTTCTTCGGCACTAAGGTCAGGAAAGTGTGATTAAGCTCTTTCAGAAGCTTCCTTTTGGTGAAGAATTCCTGGACCACCTCCACGACCTGATGCTTCAGAGTATCCCAATGGCGTTTAAAGAAACCACTGCTGAAGCCATCCGGACCAGGAGCTTTGTTGGGATCCGCCGCCTTGACAATAGATTCCACCTCCTCCAATGTGACAGGGGCAAGAAGAATGCTATTCCCAAATGGGGTCACCAATCTCTTCGTAACAACCTCTGGGAACACGGAAAGGTAGTCAGTCTGGAAATATAACTCAGAGAAGTACCTGACAGCCTCGCCCTGGATCTCAGCCGGCGTCCCCACCAGATTGCCATCAGCATCAAGCAGCTGGGAGATGTGATTCCTATTTTGTCGGGTCCTGATAACATCGTAAAAGAACTTGGAGCAACGGTCGCCATCTTTTAGCCAGGAACATTTGGCTCGCTGAGCCGAGCTAATCTCCTTCTGCAGCCTCAGGATGTTGACTTCACCGACCAGCTCCTTCTCTCTAGCCGCCAGGTCCCCATTCAGCATGTCAGCTTGCATATCTTGCTGCAGAGTCCGCAACTCCACCTCCTTATCTTCTAAGGTGGATTTGGGCAACCCCTTCACCCAACTCCTAAGGGCTCTCTTCGTGGCCTTGAGACGACGAACCAATCGGAATTGGGCCGTCCCCTCGTGCTCACTAGTAAGCCCCTCCGTAACAGCCTCCAGGTAGCCGTCAGAAAGATACCAGCTGTTGTTATATCTGAACGGACGAGACTTCCCCAGGGACCGTGCCGTGAAGCCAACCCGGATAGGAGAGTGGTCGCTAGTCCCAGCTGCCAGACCCTCAGCCGGAGTGTTGGGGAAGTGCCGGAACCACTCCCCGTTGCCCAGAGCTCGATCAAACTGACAAGCAACCCTGCCGTGAGTTGCTTTGTTGTGCCAAGTCCAGATGAAGCCTGTTCGAGACAGCTCCCGTAGCCCCGCAGTCAGGAGGCATCTTTGAAAATCATAAAGTATAGAATCTGGAACCGGACGACCACCCAGCTTCTCCCCATGATGCATAAGAGCGTTGAAGTCCCCAATCAAGAGCAGAGGAAGACACGACGACCCAGCAACAGCGGAAACCCGAGAGATGTCCCTCCAAAGAGACTCCCTTCTCCTTCTGTCATTGTGGCCGTAGACCGCCCCCAATAAGAATCGAAAGCCACCCTTGTTCACGAAGGAGATGGCAATCAACTGCTCTGTCATCAATATCAAGTCACCGTCCCAACTCTTCGAGTTCCAGCGCACCCAAATCCTGGCCATGTCACAAAGGGTCAGGTTGTGCAGCTGGGCCCAATGAGCAGGGGTCCGCCGAGAAAGGGTCTTCTCCCCTTTGATCTTGGATTCTAAAATAACAGAAATGTCACACTTCTCTCTATGAAGCACCCCACATATCTCTCTCCACCTCCCTAGCGAACACGCCCCCCTCACATTCCAGGCGATAATGGCCATTAATTAATGAGAGGTGGGGGCCCCCTGGGTAACTCCCGGAACAGCACCTGGGGAAGGAGCCGCATCCGTCGCTAAAGGATCCTCATCCATGCCAGTCGAGACCATCTGATGGGGGACGTCCTGAGATAACACCAACGCCCAGGCAGGATTGTCGACACACACCACCTCCTCTCTGTCTGTGGTATGTCCCTCCACCATGGAGGGGCCATCACGCAGCATTCCGACCGCACGTCTCTTCCTACAGTAAACCTGCCCTCCAGACGAACCGCCATCTCCACGTGCCTCAGTCTCTGTTGCCACCATGCTTCTGGTAACTATACTACTCGGCCCCTGACCCGTGGATACCACCCCACCCGTGGGAGCATGGGTAGATACAACGAGGCTCAAACCGACATCACTCTCCTGATTAATAACCTCCTCCTCCACGACCTCCGCTCCACTATCTTCTCTGAAATCCATATCACAAGGGGCATCGGGGACCTCACGAGGAGGGATACAATGCTCCACCGGAGTGCCGGCCTCTAAGCAAGCACTGGCCAGATGTCCAAAACAGGAGCAGCGAGAGCAGGTAGGCGGGACACATTCATACTCCACCTTCTGGGTAAGCACCTCCCCAGAAGGGAGTTCATACTCCACCATCTTCGGGAGCTCCCCCCCTGCCCGAATCTCCACAAAGATCCTCGCGTACATCAACCTCGTCCGAAAGGTAGTAGCCTCATCCGCCTTGATCGGGGTGCCCACCAGACTTGCAAGACGCATCAACAGGGAAATGCTCCAAAACCCAACCGGGAACTCGGGGAATCGGATCCAAACTGGGATAGCATTCAGAACTTCCCTCTCGCATTGCAGCTCTGGGGTCCACTCCTTGATAATGATCAGTCGGCCGTCAAACGTCCAGGGGCCGCCTTGAAGGATCCTAGCGACATCCTCCGCCAGCCCGAACTTCACATAATAGAAGCCGTTCTCACGAGCATAGAACTCCATACTCCCCTTCGGCTTCCAGACTCGCGCTGTATAGCCCCGGATCTGTCCGTAGAAATGCTTGTTGTCCAAGACATACAGAACGAGAGTATTTTCCCAGTAAGCTGTCACCTGCTGGATCTCCTCCGCAGGAAACACCGCCCGGTAACCCCTCCCAACCTTGATCGGCGGGACATACTCCATCGATGTGGGGGATTTCGGTCAACACCGGTTTGCAAATCTCAGCCCAGGACCGTCCAGCAGGCCGAGGGGGAGCCCCAACAGGCCTTTGGGCAATCACCGGGCGGGAAGTCCCAGGTCCCTGAACATCCAGGTCTACTACCTTACTCTTCCCCTTAGCCGCCGCGGTCGCCTTCGGTCGCCAACCCAACGATCGCCCAGCAGACACACCAGGACCCCGGCTGGGTCGAGACTCTGTCCCGTTCTGACAAATTACGGGATGGCGATCCCGAGCCTGACCCTGTCCGCCACTCGTCTTCCCCCCAGTTTTCGCCACCCGACGGCGCGTAACCGTCGTCCACCCTCCCCCCCTCCGAATGACTTCCCAGGGATCCGGACCCCGCTCCGAAAACGAAGTTCGGATCCAAACCATTCGACCCCTTCCCCGGGGGGTCCGACTCCTTCCCCGAATAGCCCCCCCCCCCCCCCCCCCCCCGCCGCCTGGGGGGGTCGTCGACCCCACCGGGGGGTCCGGCCGACCCCCCCCCCCTGTGCTCCCGCCTCCCCTCCAGCCGCCGGGGAAGGCGCTGCCGCACGCGCGCGCGTGGGGGGGTCCGCCTGACCCCCCCGTTCTGGCTCCCGCCCCCCCCAGCGCCGGGAGGGGGGCCGCTCGACTTGCCCAGGGCCCGCCTACCGCCGGCCAGGGGGTCCGACGGTCGCGGAGGCGGCCCGTTCGAAACCCTAGGTCGGTCGCTGGAAGCGCTCGCAGCAGAGACCATCGAAGGAATTTTATATATATATATATATATATATATATATATATATATATATATATATATATATATATATATATATATAATGTCTATTTTTGATATATGGCAACAGAGAAGGAGACGAACCCTAGCTCTGCTAGGGCATCACCGAATCGACGCGAGGAGGCGGCCAACCGACCGCCGGACAGGGGGAAAGGCAAGGGGGTGGCGGGGGCGGCCGGCGGCGACCATCTGGAGGTGGGCGACGGCGGCCGGCCGTCGGGAAATCCACTCGCGGCGGATCCACGTCCGCGCGGACATGCTGGCCGCCAGGGGCGCGGCCGGGGGGGTCCGGCGAACCCCCCCCCCCCCGGGGGCAGGCGGCGGCCGGCGACCCACCACAGGTGGGGGGGGTGGCCGGGGATGGATGCGGTCGGTGGCGACGCCGCCGGGCACGGTTTCGGTCGGTGGTTCGATGGCGAGTGCTCCGGGGGGCTCCTCTATGGTGTTCACCGCCCAAAGGGCATCGCCTGGATTGGAGGATGGCCAGAGTGAGGAGGGGGCTTGGACCACGGTTCAAAATCGGAGGGTACGACGAGGGGGTGGGCAACGATCGCATATCGCTGAGACTAGGAGGGGCTCCACCTCTACGCAGGGATCGGACAGGAGGTCAGGGATAGCCAGGAGGACTGGACCTACGGTGGGCCAGGCGCACACAGGTGGACGGGAGGGACAAGCCAGGACTACGTGGAGGCCTCGTGCGACGGAGTCTGCAGGGACGGCTGGCCCAGTTATCGGGGGGAGAGGGACTGCTACGAACGTGAGTGTCCGGCCAGCCCCGACGATCCTGCCTCGAAGTTCGGACTCGCGACCTGTATCCTGGGCAGATGCGTGCAAGGTGGGGGTTGCAAAAACTCCGGCATCGATGGAGTATGTTGCACCTCTGGCGGTTGGGGGTGAGCTCTGCGCTGACTTTCCGGCTGAGGAAGTGGCTAAGGTGACAGCATTCTGGGAGAACACTTTAGTATTATATGTGTTGGGTAGCAAGCCCTTCTACGGGCAGATCCGTGGTTATGCGGAGAGAGTCCGGCGGCCGAAGGGTAGCATGGAGTTCTTCTCCAAGGAGAACGGTTTCTACTTCGTTAAATTTGGGATGGCAGAAGATGTAGCTCGGATCCTCCAGGGAGGGCCATGGACGTTCGATGGTCGCCTCATCATACTGAAGCAATGGACCCCTGACTTGAGATGTGAGAAGGAGGTGCTGAATGCGGTGCCTGTATGGGTTCGGTTCCCTGAGTTCCCGGTACGCTTCTGGAGTGTTCCCCTTCTTATGAGACTTGCCAGCCTCATTGGCAAGCCGATTAAGGCGGACGATGCCACCGCCTTCAGGACGAGGTCGATGTATGCTCGGATATTTGTGGAGATTGACGCCAGGTTGGACCTGCCAGAGCAGTTGAAGTACCGGACACCTACTGGCCAGATTCTTATGCAGAAGGTGGAGTATGAGTGGGTTCCCCCCAGATGTCCGACGTGTGTCTGTTTTGGGCATCTCCCGAGTGCTTGTCGACGTGGAGGAGTTTCTGCAGCGGTGACGGAGGAGGCAGTGCAGGAGACAGGTGGTGTAGTTAATACCCCTGTAGTTGACCAGGCGGGCTTGATGGAGGATGAGATGGAGGCAGACCTTCCTCCCGTCTCTGGGGAAAACGACGGGTCTCCGACGGAGATCCTTACCGGAGCGATGGTTGAGTATACGGGGACGAGGACTATGATCACCAGGAGTATAGGACAGAAGGACAGGCGACAAGGAGAGGATAACACCTTAGCACTTCAGGTATACAGTCGGAAGCGCCAGGCTACGGAGTCGCATAGTGAGGATAGCGGACAAGGTGGGGCGGAGAGAGTGTGGAAGGTCAACCCTCAATGGGTTGCGGTCCTAGCTCAGCCTCTTCTTCAGGGGGATCGAGATGAGGAGTCCAGAGAGATGGAGGTTGCACTCTCCCCGGGTGCGCCTTCAGAGGATGTTCAGGAGATCCCACCCGCGGATTAGATGTCGGCCCTTGCCTGGAATGTCCGGTGGGGGTGTTCTCTGGGGAGATGGAGGGAGATTAGTGAGGTGCTGAGGAAAGAGAAGTGTGAAATCTCGATATTACTAGAGACTAAGATCAGGGGGACGAAAACCCTGTCTCGTAGAACCCCTACGGACTGGGTCCAGCTCCACAACCTTGGTCTCTGTGATATGGCGAGAATCTGGGTTAGATGGAACGGAGCTAGTTGGGAGGGGGAGGAGGTCTTCATGACTGACCAGCTGGTGGCCATCTCCTTCACCAACAAGGGTGGGTTCCGATTCTTACTTGGTGCTGTCTATGGGCACAATGACAGGAGGCTGCGGGAGGTCTTGTGGCAGGACATCATTAGACTGAGTACATTGGCGGTGCATCGTCATCTCCCCCTGCTTATTATGGGAGACTTCAATGCCACGCTATACAGGGGGGAGAAGCTGGGGGGGCGGCCGGTGCCGGACCAGATTCTATCTGACTTTCAGTCCTGCCTTCTGCAGTCCGGGCTCAGGAATCTGGAGAGGGTGGGGCACATATGGACGTGGCACAACAAGGCGGTGGTTGGCAGGGTGGCCTGCCAGCTTGATCGGGCTTTGGGGAACAGTGATTGGTTCCGCCTATTCCCTTCTGTTGTTGCTGAGGGGCTACCTGCGGGGACCAGTGACCATTCGCCGATCCTGGTGCGCTTCGTGGAGAGTCCCAGATGGAGAGCCCGTCCGTTCCGGTATGACAACAGTTGGTTCCTCTCGCCTGGCTATGAGGAGACTGTGGCGAGGGGTCTTTGTCAGGATGTGGCCGGCACTGCTCAGTTCCGTATGGTTCACAGGCTGAAGAAGACCAAACGCGCCATCAGAGACTGGGTGAGGGCCCTCCCCCGGACCTCCTTACAGGAGAAGGAGGCGGAGTTGAGAGACCTACAGTCAGACCTTCAGGGAGACATGATGAGTGGGGAGTTGGCGTCTAGAGAGAAGAAGTTGGCTGCAGAGGTCAACACCTTGAGACTCCAGCAGGAGATTAGTGCGGCCCAGCGGGCCAAATGCTCCTGGCTCAAGGATGGGGACCATTGCACCAAATTCTTCTATGATGTCATTCGGGCTCGCCAGTACCGGAACTGCATCCAGAGACTTCTAGGCAGTGATGGGCGTCTTGTGACCGACCAGGTTGCTATCCAGGAGGAGGCTGTCCGGTTCTACTCTGAGCTTTATCATCAGACGGACTATCCCACGGCTTTCCCGCAGCTGACTACGAAGACGTTGATTACTGAGTATGGCAACAGTCTTCTTATGGCTCCTATCCGGATGGCGGAGGTGGAGGCGATTGTGATGCAGGCTGATGCTTCCAAGTCCCCTGGGCCGGACGGTTTCTCCAGCAGCTTCTACAAGCGACATTGGGGTTCCCTCAAGTTCCAGGTTCTAGAGGCTGTTCAGGAGTTCTTTGAGACGGGCAAGCTCCTGAAGGAGCTGAACCACACCTTCCTGACGCTGGTGCCCAAGAAGGAGGGGGCGACTTCTCTTGCTGACTTCCGACCGATTGCTTGCTGTAATTATTTGTATAAAATAATTACTCATCTTATGTGCAGGAGGATGGAGGACGCTATGCAGGGCCTGGTTTCTTGGAATCAGGCGGCATTCATCAAGGGGCGGTCTATTGCTGAGCATAGTCTGTTGGCTCATGAGATGATTCGGGAGTTCCACAAGCCAGGGGGGATGAAAGCATGTGTGAAGCTTGACCTGAGGAAAGCCTACGACACCGTCAACAGGGACTTCCTCTGTCATTTGATGGGTGCGATGGGCTTCTCCGAGACATGGGTGGACAGAGTCCGAGCGTGCATCACCTCCCCTACATTCTCGGTTCTCATCCAGGGTATCCCTTACGGGTTCTTCGGCAGCAGCAGGGGGCTTCGGCAGGGGGACCCGCTTTCCCCCTACCTTTTCACCCTCGTGATGGAGTATTTTACCTGTTTGATGGACATCGCGGTGCATCGGGAGAGGATTGTACCGATATACAGTAGGGTGTCTCCGGTGGTCTCACACCTCATTTATGGGGATGATCTATTGGTATTGATGAGGCCTTCCATGCGAGGGATGAGGGAGCTTGCGGTGGTGATGGAGTTCGGACAGTTATCGGGTCTTCGGTTGAATAGGGACAAGAGCAAAGTTTACTTCAACAGCTCTTGCACCTTGAAGGAGGAACGGGCCCTGGAGCTTGGGGTGGAAAAGGGTGACCTCCCGGTGAAATATCTGGGGGTGCCACTATCTGTCAATTACGCGAAGGACCGAGAATGTCAGAGTCTGGTGGACTTTGCGCAGAGGAGGGTAGAGGGCTGGCAGGCGGCTGGCCTATCTTTTGGAGGGCGTATTGAGCTGGTTCGATCGGTTATATCTGCTATTGCTCTATTTTGGCTCCAATCTATTATGGTCCCTTTGGCTACTATCAGAAAGATTGAGGGAATATGTGCCAAGTTCATTTGGCATGGGGGTTTCATGCCATCTCTTGGGAGCAGCTCTGTCGTCCTAGGAAGGAGGGAGGTGTGGGTCTGCGTTCTCTGGTTTCTGTCAGGGAGGCGGCGGGGATCAAGCTGGCGTGGAGGTTCCTTCAGGGCGGCTCTCTTTGGTCGGCTTGGATGTCTAGTCGGTACCTCCGGGGTAGGAACTTCTGGGTATGTGACATTGACAACAACTTCTCTGTGTCTTTCAAGCATATCCTGAGGAACCGACCTGTACTTCGGAAGGCGATTCGGCGGAAGATGAGGGAGGGAGGGGAGACGGACCTATGGCTTGATCCGTGGATTGCTGGTCAGTCTCTCCAAGAGATTCTGGGTCCCCAGACGGACGGTGTGGAGTACAGAGGTCTAACTTGTAGGCGCATCATCAGGGGTGGGGTCTGGAGACCAGAGGAGTATCGTTTCACTGCTCAGTTAGGAGGGGAGATCAGGCAGGTACAGATCACTCCTGATGTACTGTCTGACGTCTGGGTTTGGGCCCCTCCCGGCTACACGGAGGGTGCTGGGGAGTTCAGATTTAGCAGCTGCTACGATCTTGTTCGTTCCCACTTCGACAAGATCGAGGAGTATGACTTTATATGGGGGAAGGGCCTTGCCAGAAAGATGCAATTGTCTGCATATAAACTGGTGCTGGGCCGGTTGCTTACTAGGGACAGACTGCTTCGGTTCGGGGTCCCTGTCCCTGACCCTACGTGTGTTTTGTGTGAGGCAGAGAATGAATCCATTGGGCACCTGTTCTTTCAGTGCCAAGTGGCATGGAGCATCTGGGCAGAACAGAGCCGGAGATACTTGGGAGGGGTTGGAAGGGAGCGTGACTTCAGAGAAATCCTTAAGTGGATTGGAGATGGCAGGAGCCGGGGACAGAGCTGGGCCAGACGTGCTAGATTGAGGCTTGCTGCATCAGTTTGGCATGTCTGGAGGGAGAGGAACCGGCACATTTATGAGGGACTGTCCATCCCACTGGTGGGCATCCTTCATAACATTGAGTCGGATGTACTAGTAATGTCCCCCTGAGTTGGGATTGTATCTCTATGTTGTAACCTTATTGCGATGATTGTGGAATAAAATTTACCCTTTTTCCAAAAAAAAAATATATATATAATGTCTCCTTCGTATGGAGCAATCGGCGATGCTAGGACTTTTTGTGAGCCCGAAGTCGGGAAGCTGCCGCCTGAGGCTGTGGTTGGCAAGGGAGGCAAACGGAGGATGGTCCACGTCATGTGATGTGGATGCAAATGACCATCACACCCAAGAAAAGACCAAAGGCATGACGTGGGGCTTCTTCTTAGGGGAGCACAGGAGGTAGGATCATGCTCAAGGGAGCACAGGAGATGGGCTTCTTCTCCAAAGCCCTTTGGAGGAACCACAGTGGTGCGAACAACTATGGAGGTTGACAAATGCAAGACACATTCAAAAGCTCTCACACCCGCTAATGAAGGAGGACAAGGGGGAGCATGGCGTACTAATAGAGGGATGATGTCTAGACTAGGTCGGGATTCAACTTCCGACACCAACGCGAGACAAGTGTTTGACAAATTGTCCCAACCACCTCAGTTAAGGATTTCGAAGGTCACGTGTGTATCTTGGGCCGACTTGTGCAAACCAATTGTTGCCCGAGAAGATCTGGAGCTCCAATATGTTGAACCAATCTTCGTGTATAGAGAAAAGATAGTCGACATAACAAATAATAGTATTGGAAGAATACCGTAGTCCTGCACGTAATGGGAGAGCAACCATATCTGGTCATCTACGCGAATTTGCACTACGACAATGGTGACCTAATAGTGAGATAGATATATTCTCCGAGGAGAATGGTTTCTACTTTGTCAAGTTCGCTTTATAGGAGGATCTAGAGAGGACCCTACAGGAAGAACCGTGGTTGTTTGATGGCAGGCTTATTGTACTTAGGAGGTGGAACCCGACTGCTAGCATTGAGAGCGACGACTATCCTCAGTCCCAATTTGAATTTGTTTTTCATGCCTCCCTTAACTATGACGTATCCCCGTGATTATGAAAATGACAAGCATCATAGGTACTCCCTTGCGCATGGACCAACCCACAACGAAGAGACTCCGACTAGCATATGATCAAGTTTTCGTAGAGATTGAGGCCATTGAACCTCACCCACGTAAGATTAAGCTTCACCTATCGAATGGAGTCACAATAGAGTAGCCCATTGATTATGAATATGTGCCGCCTGTGTGCAAAATCTACAAATCATTTAGACACTTGCCGATCCTTTGTACGGAGGAGAGAGGAACTGGGCCAGAGGTGGAGGACACTACAACTAGACAGGTTGATGAGGACGATCAAGACAACCAGAGGATAAAGGAGAAGGAATCCGAAACCACGATATGGGAGAGGACGCAAACCTCGACCAACCAACTCAAGAGGACGTTGACTTGCATCCTGCTAGGCGAAGGGAGGGAGAGCAAAGCTCTCCTCGAAAGAAGACGACTCATTTGCTGTGAGCTCCCAGACTACTAAAGGAGTCCACATTATATCGGAGCCGACAATTTGTGGTTTCATCACGGGTTGAGTTTTGGATGGAAAATAGATCTGGATTATGTAGGGTTGGGGTTACTTCTGTCGCAGGTAACCCTCACATGAAGTTTTGAGTTGCAATGGCCTTTTCTGGATTAATACAATTACTTTCTTCGAATATATATATATATATATATATATATATATATATATATATATATATATATATGCAAATGACCTCTAGCCTAGTGGTTAAGAGAGATGCATGCGGCCCGAGTGGTCAAGAGATCGATTCCCGGTGGGAGCGTTCGTCACAATTACCTTCTTTTATATATATATATATATATATATATATATATATATATATATATATATGAAACGGGTGAAGGCTGGTTTGAAATTCTGGGCAAGAGGATCTCAACATACCCCTCTCACGGACAAGGAGGATCAGCTCCGGGAGGCGCAAATTGCTCTACAGGAGGACATTCTCAATAGTGACCTTGCAGCGGCGGAGCAGGATCTTTGTAGGGAGGTTGGGGCGCTACGCACACTGGAAGAGATCGAGCTGGCTCAGCGAGCCAAATGTAGCTGGTTGCGAGATGGTGACAAATGCTCCAAGTTCTTCTATGATATTATCCGGGCCCGTCAACATCGTAATCATATTCCAAAACTATATGGAGTACATGGCCAAGAAGTAGTCAACGCTACTGCACTACAGGAGAAAGCAGTCAGGTATTACACTGAGCTCTACAATCAAACTTCTTATCTATCTGACTTTCCGGAGATTGTATGCAAGAGACTAGTTTTTCCACTGGGCAACAATGTACTATTGGCACCAGTGACAATGGAGGAGATTGAAGCCATTGTACGCTATGCGGACCCGAACAAATCTCCTGGTCCAGATGGTTTTGGGAACCAGTTCTATAAAGTCCATTGGGATACTCTGAAGGAGGAAGTCCTGGAGATCGTCAGAGATTGTTTAGACAACGGCAAACTGCTGAAGGAGCTCAACCATACTTTTCTGACTCTTATATCAAAGAAGGAAGGAGCGTCGTCTTTTAGCGATTTTCGTCTCATCTCCTGCTGCAACTATCTATATAAAATTATCACTCACTTGATGTGTAGACGTATGTAGCAGATTATGCAAGGCCTGGTGTCTAGTAACCAGGTGGCTTTTGTGAAGGGACGGTCTATTGCTGATAACGGACCGCTTGCTCACGAGTTGATCTGATACTTCAGCAAACCTGGAGGAGATAAAGTGTGTGTCAAGCTTGATCTACGGAAGACATATGGCTCTGTCAATAGGGAATTCGTGTGCTATATTATGCTTGCTATGGAATTTGATCGTGCATGGGTGGCTAGGATTCGGATCTGCATTTCCACTCCCTTCTTTTCTGTCCTAGTCAAGGGCCAGCCGTATGGCTTCTTCAGCAGTTCTAGAGGACTTCGGCAAGGAGACCCGCTTTCGTGATACCTCTTCACCTTGGTCATGGAGTTTTTCACATCACTCATGGATGTGGCGATTCATAGACGCCAGATCACCCCACTGTACAAGCGGGTGCACCTTCAGTGTCCCATCTTATCTATGCGGATGATTTGCTAGTCTTTCTGGTTCCTTCGCGACGTGGGATTGTGGCTCTGAACTTGAGTATGGAACTGTATGGCACAATGACCGGTCTACAGCTAAACAAGGATAAGAGTATGGCATATTTCAACAAGCACTGTCAGCAGAAGAGAAGGCTTTACTTCTTGGTATAGAGAAGGACGATCTACCAGTCAAATATTTGGAAATTTCGTTATCCATCAACTATGCCAGAGAGACCGAATGCCAAAGTCTGGTAGACTACGCTCAACACCGTCTGGAGGGGTGGCATGCCCAAAGCTTATCCTTTGGAGGACGCATCGAGCTGGTCCGATCCGTCATCTATGCCATCGCTCGATTCTGGTTGCAGACGCTCATGTTGTCGGCTGCGACCATTAGTAAAATTGAAAGACTCTCTGCCAACTTTATCTGGAGAGAAGGCATACACTCTATAGGTTGGACGACTCTTTGCAGACCTCGGGAGGAGGGAGGTGTCGGTCTACAGTCTTTGAGGACCATGCGTGAGACTGCGGGATTGAGACAGGCTTGGCAATTTCTTACCCAGGACTCCTTGTGAGCGGTGTGGATGAAGGGGAGGTATATGAAGGACCAGTCTTTCTGGAAAGTCCGAGCCAATAGCAACGATTTCGTTACTTAGAAGAATCTACTATCCCATCGGAGTACTTTGAAGGGGCTGATTTCTAGAGTGATGACAGATGGAGAAACTACTGACCTATGATGGGATCCTTGGATCAACCATCAGAGCTTGGCGGATCATGTTGGTTGACAAGAGTTACCAGCGGCTGGAAGGAGGGCCCGGATGAGCACTATCCTGCGGGAGGGTGTGTGGAGAACGGATCTTCACCCTATGACGCGACAGTTTCGGCAGGAGATTGAAGAAGTCCAAGTGGATACTCAGTATCCGAAAGGGGATCGATGGGTATGGACAGACACTAGACAGCACATCTTTTCCCAATCGGTTATCTACGCGTCTATTATGGAGGTTCACTCTCCCATGGAGGTGGCACCGATGGTGTGGACCAAAGGGGTGGCCTCCAAAATACAATTTTGCTTATACAAACTGTCTTGAGAAGTTGCTTACTCGGAACCGTCTGGTGAGGTTTGGTGTGCAGATTCCATCACCATTGTGTGAGCTGTGCAAACTTGATCACGAATCTATGGAGCACATCTTCTTTAAATGTTCCTTCTCCTCATCCGTTTGGCAGCATCAGTGTTCCCAGCTCAACATATAGTTCCATGGCTCTCGAAGTTGGAGGGAGGAGGTGACAGATATCATGGCAGGAAGGAACCGGGGTTCCCAATGGTACAAGACAGCAAGAATTCGGTTGGCGGCCGCGGTCTGGCATATTTAGAACAAAAGAAACAATAGGGTTTTCGAGATGGTGACTACGCTCATTATTGGGGTGATTCACAATATAGAATTTGATGTAAAAGTGATGGAGAACTTCAAGTCTCCCCTAAGATCTGATTTGTAGACTCCTTAAATTTTTTAATGTATACAAGTACATTTTTCATATATATATATATATATATATATATATATATATATATATATATATATATTCTACAATACGAGTCATTGGCTCATATCCCGTTTTCCATTATATATATATATATATATATATATATATATATATATATCATTAGGGTCTACTTATATATGCTATAATTACTCCCCCCTTATATAAGGTATATATTACAAATTTAGTCTATAAGTACATATATATAATACAATTGGTATTTTGTAGCAGTATCCGAATATCTGGATCCGTGAATTTGACTTGAACCCGAATCCGGATCCTCAAAAATTTGTAAATTAAAATCTGGATCCGGATATGAGTCCGACCGGTTCAAAAGTAGTTGATCCATATCCGGGTATGATTCGGATCCGGATCCGAACTGGATTATCCGGCTCCGAATGCACCCCTAGATACAACACTACTTTCTGAGTGCCCGAGTTTCCTAGGTTATCTAATTAGGTAATTGTAAGTATCGAGTCTTTGAGTTGGGTCAAGTTATCTGAATCAAATCGAATGGGTCGAGTATATTATTAGTTTTGAGTTCTATTTAGTTTGAAATTCTATGGTTTTACTGGTTTACAGGATACTATGGATTCACCTCTCACTATTGGTGCTTGCTTCCTTGATGACGGAGCAATATTGATGGGGATTGTCATTTATTTCAGATAAATTGTTATCTATGAAGTTTCTTCTCCAATACCTCCAATCTAAAGAGTAACATGCCTCTTATTTATTACAGAATTGGTAAGCCAAATGCTTTCTTATTTTACACAAACAGGGTAGCTATGGAATATATGCTCTACCATGATGGGGAATATGTGTGTGTGTGTGTGTGTGTGTGTGTGTGTGTGTGTGTGTGTGTGTTGGGATGGGTGTGTGTTGTTGGTTTGTCGGTAAAATGGAATATTTAGAAGTGGTAACATTTGGCATACTTAAGTTATCTAGACAAGCATTATACTAGGAAGTCTTGATATAGTTGAAATGACAAATGCATATCATGCGGAAGGCTTTTACACGGTATTTCCTCCTTTGAAAGATCACATTAAAAGATTGATTCCTCTTTGTTCTTTCCTAAATATGTTGTACTCATATAAAAATGGATTTACGACGCTTGTGGGTATACTTACAACAGATCCCTCTATTTCTTCATTTCCTCTTCATCTTCTTTTCTCTGTTGCAGTTCCAAAATGTGTTACTATTGAACCTGGCGTAGTCTTCATTGCAAAAATTGCAAGTACTGTGGTATAAATCCTAAATTCTGACTTAGGAGATGGAGTTTTAGGTTAAGATGAACTTAGTTTAGGCTAGAGTTGGGATTAGCAAAAGGCCTAAGAATCCCAATATAGTTTAAAGTTAACAATGAGATAAGGGAATTTGTAAATCTACAAACACTGGGTTTATTAAGATCATTCGATCACATTTTTCTTATCATAATTAATATTAAAACAACCTTCTCTAGCTTGAAAGATTTGGACATCGAGTATGTTATGAAACTCAGGAGTTAGGAGTAGTTAGTTTCTGGACAAAACATAGCCAATTTATTAAGCTGGCCATCTATTATTTGTACTACCTCCAGTAAAACGTAGAAAGATTGCCACTGGTCATATTATGAATTTATTTACAAGAATGCCATAAATAAGAACGTATAAGTGTTTATGAGACACTAACTAGATTTTGGAGATATAATGTTGACTTTTCATATACTTGGAGGGCATTCTTAATGAATTTGAGTACATAATAGGAGAAAAGAAAGTTTGATCGGTAATTTTAAGATTGTGTTCTTCCATTATCTAATTTCTATGAAACTGGTTTTCAGAAAAGAAATTCCTTGATCTAGATCATGAGGGATATGTATTATCTAACAAAACAAGCAATGCAACTACAGAACTGAAGAAAAGTTTCATTCTCAGTTGTAGTATAGCAATGACTTAACATGAATGAATTTGAAGATTATCTAGGAGCAAAGAAGGGAAGAACAAGAGAGGTATTTTGAAAAGAGATCACCTTGTCATTCACATGTTTTGACGGTGCCAAGAAACTTTCAAACAGAGTACAAGTAATATAAAACACAGACAAGATATGGTGCAACAAACCAAGTTGTTACCTTATCAATCAATACGCAAACTTGAATACAAAGACAACATTAGGAAATAAATTATTGGAATAAAGATGGCAAGAATGGCCCAATAGATATCTCTGGAAATGAACTTATATACACCATGGTGTAAGCCAGTTCCATACCTCTATCATGGGGTAAAATCGTGATAATTGCCATGTTTCCTCCTCATCATTTTTTTCTTTCCTAGCTGCATGCTTCTTCTGATAATCACATAAAGTTTATAAATTATACGAGACTATCTGAAAGGAAACCCCATAATCATAACCTTGCCAATTTAAATGGATTACCTTCTGACCATCAAATTTGAGAGAGAAACTCCCTCCAGAAGTCTTTTTTGCATCTAATCCTCCTAGGTACCTCATATTACTCACAGTATTCATATCGTCAGATGTCAATTTTGCCAGCTGAAAAGACAAAGTTTGCAGTTGGACATTTGTTTGAAGTCAAATACATAAAATGTGGCAATAAAATCCATTGTTACAAATTATGACCTGGCACTTAAAATTCATATGCCTCATATGCTAACAGCTAACCAGAAGTATATTGTTCTTTATACAAGGTTTAGAGATCTCAAAAAATGCATATATTGCAATGACCTGTCAGTTCAAAGTAAACCTATAAAGGGGACCAAAAGACATTTTGAAGTTTCATGCAGAAGAGAAAAGGAAAAAGATACTACAATGCCCAATCACGCTGAAACATAATAACTTCCAAAGCTACATAGTACATACTTGTATACCTATTTATATTTAGTGAGCAAGCACAAGGGTCAATGGTCACTATTAGTTTGGCAGCATCACGCATGAGTCGATAATAATATTATCTTCTATCCTTACAATATGAATCCGTGAAAGATGAAGAGAATGCACTTGAATGCTGGATGACTAGACAATTTTGGCTATATTATACATTGAATATAAAAGATACTGCTCTTCCATTATGTTTTCTTATCACAATTCCTCTAAATTCTAGGATTCTCTATGCTTATCTGCTACCATTAGAAAATATAGAACATATCATCTGGTGGATCCAGCTGGGGGTCATGGTGACAAGGATGAGGGCAACGCACTGAATTTCCAAATACAGAAGTTTGAGAAGAGGCATTCATCTTTTTATTATTCAAGTTTGTATAAATTATTATAAGTTAAGTGGAAAAATGATTCGTACTGCTGCATAAATTATAGGTCAGACATGTCGTCAGATGCTATAATGCAGCATCTATAAATTAGAACAGGCAAGATATCAGGCCTAATAATCGACCGGGTAATATTATTAACTGGATAAACTGAGATTAACCGACATAATTGAGCAACATGCAAAATAAAGTGGTGGCTCGTGAGTAACTCATTAGGCAATAAAGAGACAACCACAATATAAACTACGGACTTTTAAAATTCATAAGAAATGTGTAGCTGTGGAGTCCTAAAATTGATAAGAAATCTAAAGTTCTCCCAAGTTTCTCTGCCATCAAAGGGAACTTCTATAAGAACGTTACAAAGATTTCAAAAATATATTTGGATCATTAAATTTATGATCCTGATCGAGTGCCAAAAAGATCCGGATCCCAAATGTACCATGAATTGGAACACTCATAGGGGAACTTGGTTCAATTAGGATTTTGGGTGTACTCGGTTAACTGTGGTTTGAGGTGTTTTACAAGAGAGCTGCTACGTTGCCCGCCTGTGGGCCAGTCCGCCCGTCACGTTCGCTGCCCCATTGGCAGGTCAACCGGCGTGGGACCCGTGAATATGGGCGGGGGGGGGGGGGGGGGGGGGGGGGGGGGGGGGGTTGTTGTGCCACGCGGCGGGCAGGCCAGCCCGCCTGCGGGCAAATAAGCTTTTCCGGTTTTACAAATATCTAGAGTTTAAGAGAAACAGTTGAAGCATAATTTTCTTGAAAAAAGAACTTTTCTTTTTTTCTCGTAGGGGAATTTGCATCTCACACGTTTACAGAGTTCCTTAGTTCTCTATGAATTCTTTCTAATTGTTTTAGGACACATGCACACCAACAAGACAATGTTGTTTAGAGACTTCACATGCATATACTAGAAACTATTGGATCCCTTCTCTCATCATCGAGCCTTTTTCAGTTCTGGGCAGAAGCAATCCTCACAATTATTGCAAGTGTGTATCTCATAAATCGATTTTCCTGCTCAATATATTGAGGTGTCTCACCATACCAAAATCTGTATAACAAGGCACCAGACTATTCCAAACATCACTTGTTCCTGTTGTACTTTGTTTTTATTTTACACATCCACCTGAACGAGGTAAGTTATCTCTTCTCTCTACTATGTGCATATTCTTGGGATACATTTAATACAATGGTTATAGATGCTACGAACAATTGCCAAATGACTTCGTAGATCATGTTTCCTTCTGCAAATTGTTATCCAGGATTGTCTTACAGATTCACGCACTTTGCTCACACCTGTGAAGATGAAACTCAAAGTACGGTCTGATGATGGAGAATAATTATTTCATCCAATCTTGTTGCAGACAACTAGTTGGTAGCATTTGTTTACCTCATCATCAACAGACCAATCATAGCTCACACAATATTGGTATGAGCCATTTTGTCTCTACTCCGTCTACAACTCATTTTGCAATCACTTTACCACATTTTATGCTATCTCAGGGGCACTATCTATATATATATCATCTCCCTGCCTTAATAATTCCGAGCATATAGTGCCACGTATTGGAATGATGATGTATTTGACTGAAAGTCCATAAGCGGCTTATCCATGTATCATGTTGATTTTCTGATCTCTTGAAAGTCCAAAAAAAAACAAGACAGTGGTCTCCCATTCCAGTAGAGCCCGGGTACGTATGATATCCACTATTGTTGAATTTGGTTGACATTTTCTCGACGACATGAACATGTTTTTTTCTACTACACCCCTCTTCACTATGACATAAATAGAGTTTTCCAGGTTGCCACAATCATGTATTTCACGAGTGTACAAAACACATTGAGATCGATTGTCTCTTTGTATGACACCATCTCTCTGGGACGATATATTTTTTTCATCCATCATTTCCATCGACTGATCGCAGGTTTCTTTTTACCAAAGCTCGCCCATTAAAAGGATACTTATTTCTACTCAGCCAAAACTTGTTGGAAGACCCATTGTTGCATTTGAGGGGGTATTAAGAATGTCAGAATGACGACCTTGTACTTGTTTTATCACTTGATGTTTTTTATATAGTTCCACATCATAAAAACTCCCAAAATTAGTCATACACAAGTGATAAAGATGTAGTTGCTGTCAAGGATAGTGTCATTGTATAGTTTCTATCTTTAGCTCTTTTACTCTTTAAGTTCTACCTCTTTGGTCCCACATTGGTTAGAACAGCTGGTCTATCATGTAACTCTTCCTATATATAGTTGGCCTGAGCCAAATGGAATGTTTCCCAATATTATTCCAAAATGTAGTCTTTAATAGTTGGCCTAACATTTACAACTTCCTACTTATTGGCATTTGGGCCTAATGAAAATTTTGCCATTATGTGGGGTTTTCAAAATATAATCTCGTATATTCTGAAACAACAACCTTAATTTTTAGTTTTGATTTGATGTTGGGAACACAGTCACCATACGTTGTTTAACCCCTAACAATTTGTGTTCCATAACTTCTGTTCCGAATTGTGGAATGCTTTTTGTAGACGGCTGAAAGTTATGTTCTGATTATTTCAATTCCAAGCCAATTGATATTACTCCTAGCAGAACATTTATGATTGTTTTGAATAGAAAAGAAGCAAATTTCAACGCCATTAATGGGGAAAATAAACTAAGTCGTGCACCTGATTTGCAATCAGGAGGTCCACTCTCACTTCAAGTTAAGGAAAATTACTCCTAGTCGCGCACACTTCATTCACCAAGTGTTCACCGTTCCCTATTCCATACCAGGTGACGTAGCACATTCCCGTTTTAGTTTCTCGTTCCTAAGGTTCAGCATTCTAGGTAACCTTGGTTGGAAGGATCATTCATAAAGTTGGCTGGGAAGATGTGATTGCTAATGGCGTTAAGTAAGAGAAGGAACCTCATGTATAATCCACAATTATCATGTTTGAGATAAATAGTGGATAGAAACTAGTATAAGTATAAAAATGTAAAGAAACAGTGTACACATAGGAAAAGGAAGACCAATTATCAACTATTGATCATGTTGAAAATTCAAGAAGAAAAAAGATCTACAATTCCTTATAACATCCCCAGAAGATTGAGAAGTCAATACCAATATAATTGCTCTAGTACTCCTAGGAAAGTTTTTTCTTAGAAAAAAGTGTGGCTCCTTAATTCTCTTTTTATGACGGAATGAAGGAGGAGTGGCGGCTCCTGTATTCTGGTTACACCAAGAATTGAATACCCTATTGATGAAATATATAGTTTAGGTGCCAGCTATAAATAAACAAAAGGATATGCACTGTGTCAAATACTTGGTAGTTGGAAGAAGATCAAATGAACAAGTAAATGAAGATTTATTTAATTCTGACCATGTATACATATAACAAACAAGGAGAAGCCATCTATTATGCTATTGACATTTCAGTAAGATACAACTACCTACCTGCATCAATTTTACACCTTTGTCACCTTCAAACTTCTCTGGATAAACGGTTGCATATATCATCAGTATACGCAATTTATTTTCGGGGGAGACATCCTGCATAATAAGGTGAAATTTGCATTAAGTTCTTAACAATTTGTCAATTTTTTGTAACTATATGTCATATGTAAGTATTTTCATATTTTGGGACTTCCATGACCTGCTTTGACCTCAGAAAACTGATTACTTCCTTCGCTCCTGCATCTCCAAATACAAGATCTTGCTCCAGCTGCCCAATATCACGGAGCCACAGATCTCGAATTAACGTGTTTATCTTTCCTGCAATCTGTATAAAATCAAATTTTTATTTTGAGTTCCTATATATGCCCATTCTTCACTCCATGTATAATCATTGAAAATAATACTACTTGATTCTCTAGTTTCTAGCAACAATTGATCAGTTAGCTGGGTATCTTGTTTGGCAATTATCACTCAGATAGAAACTTGCTAAGAAGTGAGATATTTGGAGTGGAAGAGTGTTTCGTTAGCATAAGTAAACCTACTTGAAGAGTGTTACAATATGCATCCTTATCCCTAGTAATTCCTCCTACATCTTAATTACAAATATGCAAGGGGAAAAAACAGTTCAATATATTGCCTAGAGAACCAGTACCAACATAATATAGGAATTTATCCATATTTGCTCTGTAAAATATTCTCTCCTTTTTAGTTTATTTTCCATTTTCTAGACAGTTCGAGTGATGTCACATTGTCTAGCTATTATCTAGTTTGTCTATTTTTGTTTTTGGCACTCTTGTATCATCTATGTTACATTGTCTAGCTATTATCTAGTTTGTCTATTTTTTGTTTTTGGCACTCTTGTATCATCTACGTATCGTGTCAGTGCCCTCATGAGATGAATCCATTGAATTGAGCTATTCTTAGTATCAAAATGGTATCATATCTAACAAAATGAAATAGATAGATTTGGGGTATTCCTAATTTGAACATGGTTATTAGTATTGAATCCTGGAAGAAAAAGTTATTATATCAACAGGGAGAAATGTTCATTTCAGCACTCTGGGAAAACTATTTTGTTACAATTTTTCCTCAACCTTAGGCGTACCATCCCTATTTTCAGCTGCTACTGAAATAGCTCATGAAATAAATATAATAGAGGCAGAAAAGTGCCAAAGTTTAAGATAAAGTAATACCATAATAGTATTAGGTTTCTCAAGTCATGTCTATATTCTAGTATGCATCTAACCAAATGATCAAAGAACTCCTTCATTCTTCAATATGACAAAAAACGAATCAGGCCACATGTGCAGAGTTAAAGGGTAAATTGCAGGAATCCCCTGATAGGATACCCCTTACCTTTAGTCCCTTTGCATGGTTAGTCCTACCTTCTACTTTTTAGTAAACGTTGATTGAGAGTATCAAATGACCAATATATGCATTTGATTTTCTAATTAAAACTATTAAACTGTAATTATAATCTTAATAGAAATTAGAAAGTAACCTTCATCTCCTTGTGACTTTGTCTCTTGATCTTCCCATTCTCTTGGCTCTGCTTTCGGCAGAGGGTTCCTCTCTCTCTCTCTCTCTCTCTCTCTCTCTCTCTCTCTCTCTCTCTCTCTCTCTCTCGTCCAGACCGGCGGCAAGGAGGACTTGAACTACCATCCACAAAGGCTACCAATTATTTCCCTCTCATTAGCTTGACCCCTCTCAACTCCATCCTCCCTCTCATTTGCCCACTTTCTCTAGAAACATTCAATGGTAGGGTAGAGGCTAGGCAGGGTTGAGAGCAAGATTAGAAGGGTGTAGGGGGTAGTTGAGAGGAGAGGGGTGGGGTAGAGGAGAGGAGGAATTGTGAGAGTCGACATTGGGTTTTTGGACGACGATGACAACCGCCGCCAACAACAGACACATGAAGTGGAATGATAGGTTATCTTCTATTATCTAAAATTTAAAATCACAAAAAGCAGTTAGGTTTTTAGTTCTTATTAAAAAATTCCAACGAGGTAATTTGGTCATTTAACACCCATGTTAATGTTTCCTTCAAACACACAGATGATAGAACCAACCACACAGTCCATGCAAAGGGACCAATGGTAGGGGAATCCTATAATGTAGAAAATGTTAGGGGGTCTTACAATTTACCCATAACAAAATCACCAAATTGTAAAAATATAATAGCGATATTTACAAAAGTCATTCAAAATAGGGTGGCTAATGATCAAACTTTAGGAAGTGGTTTGTCAATATTGGTTGTCAGCACAACATACTCTTTTTGTAGATTTGTAACATATGTTCAAGAATCAAGATACTATTTTACAGGGGTGTAGTCGTAGCCTGGTTTGAAGTTGATTTGCTTGATTGTTTAAAAGCCTGATTTCATTGTATGTCCTGATTTCATCATGGTTTGTTTGATTTCATCCTGATTTGTCTGATTTCACTCATGATTTCACCCTAATTTCCAAACTCAAATTTGGATGACTTATTTGAATCATACAAAATAAAGTTCAACAATCATATCATTAAACAAAATAAAGTTCAACAATCATATCATCCTACTAGTTTTCTAGTTCCGTAAAACATACGAATTAAATCCAACAATCATAACCTCTACGTTTTCCATAAGGGGTGATCATTTTACTTAATTTAATCATGTAGGGCACATGATGCTATTCGAAAGAACACAGGTTTTTGTTTATGATGCAATCACCCAAAAAATGAAGGTGGGTATTCAAAATGATAATGGACCGATAGGTAAGAGACTAACAACTAATGCAGTTGGCTTGCGCATCAAGGTGGTTATTTCTTCAGAATATGTCAAGACATACTTAAATTTCCTGGGATGCGTTTATACTCCTCTCTTTGAACAATATTCATATTCTGAAGTAGGAATTAGTAGCATACAAAATATAAGAACATATCATTGACCATAATATAACTACATCATGTGCAAAGATCCACCATGTATGTAATCCAAAATTTGGCTAATTTCATAATTCACTTTTTTCTCATATAAATATTGCCACACCCTATTATCTTCACATCAAATTTCACAGATCTCACTTATTATTCTTGCCACACCCTATACTCAGGAAGTATTCCTATCTTACATGTACTTATTGATTCATAAGTTGTTCTTCCTGGGTGCCAAACTGTTACCATGCTTAGGGCTCCTAGATTGACATGTTAGATCTAGGCCACCGATTCTGAAGATCGTGTCTACTAAAAGAAGCTATCATGTCCTGAAGTCTGCTCTTCCAAATGGATACTAGATTGGTTATTTTAACTGTTTTGTTATTATTATCCTCATGAGCTATTATTTTAACTGAAGTCTTATGCTGGAAGGATTGAGCTTGTCAAATCAGTAATAAGCAATATTGATTTATCCTGGTTGCAAGTATTCAAACTTCCAAAAACAACTATCAACAGGATTCATTCCCTTTGTGCAAACTTCATTTGGGGGAGCTCTAGACATGCAATCAGTTGGAAGACCTCACTAAGCCCAATCAAGAAGTGGGGATTAGGGTTGAGCATCATGACTGGATTACAGATTTTAAAGCTTATGGAATCTTCTAAACTCTAATGGATTGTGGAGTCAGTGGATGAAGAACAGGTACTTGAAGAATAGGAACTTTTGGACTATTCAGGAGGGTAATAGTTCTTCTGTTACATGGAAGGGTATTCTTCACGTCAGAGATATTATTCATCCTGCCATTTCTAGGATTATTGTCAATGTGAGAAGAACAACTTTGAGGTTTGATAATTGGCTAACTGGGGGAATATTGGTAGATATGTATGGCTGGCAAGCCTTCACTACCTATAATGAAGATTTCCCAGTTGCTCATATCATTAATCATGGCCAGTGGGACCTACTGCAGCCAAAGTTACCACACCCATTCAGGATGAAATTGTAAGGATTCCCATTGTTTCAGACAAAGAAGAGTACTGGATATGAACCTTGAGTAACTTGATAACTTCTCATTCAGGACAGCATATTCTCTCCCTGGGGTATGCCTACAATGGTTGACTAGCATGATGATCTTTGGTAGCCAGGGTATGTGGGAAGATGTCTTCTTGCACCTACAGGGCCATTAAGGGTATATAACTCACTAAAGATAAGCTTTTGTTGTATGGCACTGTGCCAGACAACACTTGTTCTCTTGTTTGAAGGCTGAGGAAACAGCGCAGCATATTTTTTTCTTTGCTTGTGAATACAGTGCAGAAATTTGGGGACCAATTTCTTGGTCCTTAGGAATTGCATCCAATACAAGCCTCGTTGATACTATCACTGAAATGAGCAACAAGAGCAAAAGGGGTCTTATGGATTTAGAAGTATAGACCTCAACTCCTAGAGTTACTGTATCACACGATATGCAATACGATACACAAGCAAACTGATACACAATACGGTACGCAAGATTACAACCTAGGTTAATCTATTAACCTAACTACTTTCAACTTTTATTACAGTAGCAATTTGGTCTAAACAACAAAACCATTTGGTGCATTATCAACTCCAAACCCATTTACGCCAATACGTCAATATTATGCGGGTCCATATGTAATATGATAGGGGTGTAAATTAATATGATACAGGTAAAATCGAGATTTTTTTTATTCAAACATTTTACATAAAATTTGGCTGTCAATATTGTATAACTTGTAGCAGGTTGTAGATTTCAGGTTTGGTATTGTTTAGGTCCCAGAATTATGTATATAAATTTGCTAAAAGCTTATAATATGTCTTGCTTTAGTACCCTATAATCTCAAAAGAGGTTGCGGCCAAGTTAACATCAATAAGATGAGTGAATTATAGTACATGTACTAATTTAAAGTTCACACTACCAGGAAAGTTTTTTGAAATTTTTTTGTGGTATCGGCCGGGACTGATATATTTGCACAAGTCTCTATGATAAGTGAAATGAAATAGCACATACTTATCAGTTTTGGATGATAATGAAACCATGAAAGGAACTTTGGATAACTGGAGTACAAAGCAAAAACTAACCTCTACATGCAGAGAAAGTTTGTCCATTTGCTCATTGTATTGCGGCAAAGCTTGAACCATCTTTTGCAAATCCCTAGTTGATAACTCGCCATCTCTTTGTACAAAGTAAGAATAATGATTACAAGCACAAAAAGCAATTTTTGATTTCCATAGAAGATTTATACTTCAACTACCACATATCAGAGTGAACTCCAAAGCATGGTTTAAAGTATCGGCCGATACCAATACGGTTTGGCATGTCCCGATTCGATACCGACCGATACCCGATACTGACCGATACTGGCAATGGGGGTCTCTTTTCCGGTCAAATCGGCAAAAAAAATTAAACGAAAAAGACAAATCAACAAGGGTTTAAAGCATAATAAGGATGTAAAAGAAGAAAATCAATCAATTGTATGTAAACCAATCGGTAAGGGTGACTACTATTTCATTTAATTTCAAAAACTACTAAGAAATAACATTAAAAATACTTAAAATTATGCCTAAATGTATAAAATATATGTTTTTAAATGTAAATAATTTATTAATAATTATTTGTTTTCCGATACCAAAAAATCCGAAACTGCCGATACTACCGATATCGCTACTCATAGGAATAGTCCGATTCCGATACCGATACCGATACTGTGAACCTTGCTCCAAAGGTTATTGTCACTTAATGTGTATTGCTGCTATAACTTTTCAGGACAATCTTATTCATAGTGTAAAATCACTTTGCACCATATTATATGATCAGGGCCGGTCCTGAGCTCATTGGGGCCTAGGACGAACTTTCAAAATAAGGCTTCCATACATAATGTAAAAAATTAAAAATTAAAAAACAAACTTCAAAGAAAATAGCTACAACAAAGGATTGAACTTAAGGCCTTTAAATTATTATTTTTTGGCCCCTCATGTTCCGGTGGCCGCCCTGGGCCAGGGCCGGCCCTGTATATGATGTGATACATAGTTCTTTATCATATTTGCTTGTGTAAGCTAAAAAGGGTTTATTAGTGTCACGAGGCTCCCGCCTAGAGGGTCAAGATGCATGCAGCCTTATCCTATAAATATGGAGAGGCTGTTCCATGACCCAAAAATGCATCCTCTAGGATGCAAGCAGCAGACGGTGATATTGTGTCTTGTCATGTATTACTTTATATGGTGTCCTATTATGTTTGAAGCTTATACTTCGTGAACTACATAATTTAAGCAGCAGACAGTGATATTGTGTCTTGTCATATATTACTTTATATGGTGTCCTTCTATTAGGTTTGAAGCTTATACTTCGTGAACTATATAATTTAATTTAACCATATTCAATTGCAAATATGATTGATGCAATCGCATCTTAAAAGTAAATGAGGAGGACAGAACTGATTTTTAGCAAGCATTTTAAGTGTTTCAAACTACACATAACAAGAAAACAAATAAAACAAGTATTAGATGTGATTAGAGTTAGAATAAATATATTTGACATTAGACACTAGCAAACAGGAAGCAAATAGAAAACGGTCTAACTAGTTGACTCTTCAATCAGGAGTCAGGACAATTAATATTGGTTAGAACTTAGAAGGAACCATGTAGAGCTTAAGACACGATACAGAACTTAGAAGTTAGAGGATCAACAAAAAGTTTAACTTGTGGGCAATGCAAATACCATCGTTCAGAAATGGTTGTTTTCCCTGATTTCATGATGCTTCTGGTATGCTACACAGGTTGCTGAAGGTGATATCTATATATGCTGATAGTATTAATACTTCCAAGAATATTTGGAGGAAAGAATCATAACAATCACATAGTAGATGGGACATTCAAAATTGTAATAACTTTCAATTGGATCCAAGGACTTATCCTTGGTTACAAGCTTGTACAAGCTGTAAAGATTATTAGGGGGTAATGGTGGTGGCTCAAAAATGGATCAGTTATTGGCATGTATTCATTCACATACTACCTGCTTGTTCTCCTCGAGAGAGCCACAGTCACTTCTATTAGCAGATACAATATATTTTTGATATTAAAACTTCCATCATCTTTATTCCCAAAGAAATTTATGCAACCAAATTTCATATTTGTTAAAATAATATACGTGAGCCACAATCTGTAATATTTAACTTATATCTTATCATGTGTGAATCTGTGGTAAAAAAAATTTATGTCAAATACCAATTATTATTGGTTATGCTTCTGAAACATCAGTCTCAGAGATCATAAGCAACTTACTACAATTACATTACAGGGGTTAGGGATATCCCGATTCCCCATCCAAAACAAAATTATAATGTCCAGCATCTAAGATCAGGAATCATCAATGTTGTCAAAACATATTAATATCCAGAATTATAATACCACTGGGATGGTATATAATAGAACACCAAGATTCTATGATAGAATTTAAATGGTATCACGATGCATGAACTTTTAATGGAACAGTTTTTCAAAAGGAAATTCCACTGTACAAGTGACCAATACATCAAGTTTTCTGGTCGATTTCATCAAAAAAATTATATAGGCATGCTCATTATACATAAGGGTAAGGAGGAGTATGAGTTTACTTATCATGAAGCTCATTTACATTTTTTTATGATATAGTACATATAGCTTTCAGTCTTTTGTTATTTTAGTTCACCCACATTTCTTTTCTAGTTGTTTAAATTTGTCACACATATTCAAAATAATGACTTAATCCTAGTTCATATACCATTCTAAATGGTTTTCCCTAATAATTTCACGTGTTACATGATCACTTTTGTGTTCCTATCCACTCCTCACTTAAACCCTACAGAACTAAACTTTCTTATGACTCCACAGATAGTGAGACCGGGAGATCCAACCCTGTATATTTGACCATTCCCAGTTCAATCATAGTGGCCCCTAAACACTAATTTAAATACCTTTTTAACATCAAAATTTCTAGTCTTCTATCCAATTGTAGCTCCATCTTCTCATTACTGATTAGTTGGTGGCCGTTGGCCATCTATGTTCTAAAACTGGCTGAAGACATAATAAATGAGAATGGACACCAAGATTAGGAAGAGTTGATGTAAGAAATTGTCTTGTTCTGATCGTGACCACTAATATGCAGGGAAATTATCTTTATCAATTCTGTGGTAGTTAGGGAATAAGTTGTAGCCAATGACCAATCATCCAATAAGGTTGCATGTTCATAAATTTGCTAAACAATTGTCCATAATGTATGTTCTTAAATCTAATGGCAGTTTCACTGAATAGATGTCCAAGAATGTTTAATTTTCTTATGAATTTATCAATACACAAATTGACAAAAAAAACATATTACAATGAATTCACACAGCCGCAGGGTTGGAAACAAACAGTTACCTCGAACTCTGTTGAAATTGTGCAGCCTTATTCTTTGATACAAAGTTCGTCATCTTGTCATGCAACCTTTCACTAGCCTGCCAAGCCAGCAAACAATTGCAAGCAGGTCAACTAACTAGCATCTCCGTAAGCAATTGTCCTTGACTATAAAACTCACATCTGCAATATGTGCATGACGAAGCTCAAGCCAGACGGGATCATGATCCTCCAAAATGACTTCTTTCTTCTCAGGTGCTGATCCTGATTTGCTTGGGACCTGATTTCCATAACAAATTAGAAACAAAATAGTATTGAAAATAAATTATTACATAATAAAAAGATATGCACCTCGTGTACATATTTGTTCCCATCCAAATCTAGTAAATCATGGCACATAGCATCGTAGGTCCACTCGTGAATGACAGGAGCAATCTTCCAACAGGGAGTATATTGATAAGGACATCAAATAGAATTATGTGATTTTAATATAAAAATGATGTGTCACCAGTGGCAGTAAGTTTTAATAGTACCAAGTCTACGCATCTGTCCACTATAAGTAAGTCACAGGTCTCTTTAGTGGGAAATTCTGGGATTGTAGTCCTGTACTTGGAAAGACAATTCCAAATTCCAGCGGCAAGCTTAGTTGGAACTAAATCACGAGTAGTTGTCACAGCAGAAGCATCTGATGATGACTTGGCAGCACGGTAGCGCACTTTAGGAAATTCCTGAAATAAAAGAATGATAAAGCTTGTACAAAACTATTAACTAGATTGCATAAATTGCACATCTCTTCCCAAGAAACTGTCGTGCTAGCAAAATTGTTGCAACTTAGGTGTAGAAACACTCACATCTGAAACAAATGAAAATTTTAGTATAAATCGAGCAAAAGCTAGTGGACCTAAGTTGTTCAGAAAAACTAAAGATTGACTTCATATTTCTACACAAAGCCAAATGTAACATGCATCATAGATCACAGACGCCAAACAAGAACATGTGATAGACTTGACTACAATATGCTAGATCTGATGGCAGAACTTTTTATGAATAATATTACTTTGAGCCGTCTTAATTGGATAATCATTTTGTTAATGCTAATCTCCGGATATAAAGTAATCACACCTAAAGTAGTGTGCACTGAACATATAAGTAGAAATGAAAGAACATATTGAAAACCTCCTAAAACTCTCAATGAAATAATGGAATTGTCTAGGAAAGAAAAACTAATTGGTCCATAGCTTCTTAAAGTTGCAGCTAGCTAGAAAGTGAAGCTTCAAGGCAATGACATCATATAGTGGAGTAACATAGTAAATGACGCTACAGTTAAATAGATTATAATCGCTGGTTGCAAGGGACGATTAACTTTATCAATCTATTGGCACTGCATAAAGCAAAAAATGTGGATGTATTTCTCTTAAATGCATCACCTTCACATAGAGATACGTTTATCCACAACTTTCAAGAACCATGATCAGACTGAAAGCAGCATCTTCCCATGGTTGTAATAACTAGTCATTAAAGCTAAGGTTGGGGCTATTAAAATAAATATTGTGTTCATGCATAATGTCCAAGAACACTGACCAGACTGAAACTAGCATCTCCAGTATGAGCGTAATGACTAGTAATAAAAGATAAGGTATTAGGTAGTCTTGCAACTAGAAGCCGAAGCCATATTTGTGGATGACAACTCCAGCAATGCCATAGATCCTCCACACTAAAGCCAAATCCCTTCTGGGGATGACAACTCCAGTAATATCCATTGGCCTTCCACAGGAAGCCAAAGCCATATTTGTCGGTCATCTTCTGGCGGGCCCGTTGGCCGGGGCGTGACATTTTGTGCATGTTCTACATTTTGGCCAAAGTTAACCTAGCATTGCTTTCTGCCTCTTTTGAAGTTACATAGTGAACTATTAAAGCAAGTGATATACAATATTCCCACACAAGCAGCCTAATAGTTAACAATGAAACATGAACCACTATACATAGAAACTAGGAAGGGAAAAATAATTAATAGAGAAATGAGCACATTTCAGTATCCACAAGCCATCATAGGGAAGTTTGCATCCATACCCTAAGCGAAGCAAAAGTTGTAGCAATACGGGTGGCCATTGTATTTAAGCATAAATTGTACTTCTGAGACTTTTCTGCATCTTCCCCATATAGCTCACTCAAAGCCATCTCATGGTCAGTGCTAAAAGCCTGCAAGATTAAGTCAACAAGTCGGTGGTAAAAACCTGCAAAGTTAAGTAACCTAGTGAAATAGAAGCCTGCAAGCCACTAGTGATAAATTCCTACATGTCCAAATGGTTAATATAGAGAAAAAACTTAAGATTCAAAACTCTTATCTAGAACTTGAAAGAGTATGTCCTATCTGTATAAGTAACCTTTTTAAAACTGACAGAAGCAATATGGCATAAGACAGAGCCCCTCCTTTCTTAAAATAGGCATGGAAAACAAATAAATAGAAAATTACATCAAAAGTGGACAATAGTTACCTGACTATCTATTGCAAAGAACTCCAAGTTCATCTGCAATTTATCATAAAATTAAAAAAAAAAAATCACTAGAATCAAGAATTTTGTTCAGAATAGGAACAAAGCCATGTCACAAAGCTTTAAGATACTAGCATAAGACACTCGGTTGAAGAAGTAAATATAACATAAAATTTAGGCAAATAACCTCACTCAATGCACCTATGCGAGGTATAACACTTGTATCATTCTTGATGTAAGCAACTAATTCCTTTGGAATAGGTGAGCTGAAGAATACATATGCCCTGAAATAATGAACCTTACTTAAAACAACTTTAAGCTAAGCAACTTAAAGATCTGCAAGAACTGATAATCTAAACAGATACCAAATAACATACATACTTTTTGTACAAAGGACATCTTCCAGACATGTCTGATAGAAACATGACAATACTGCAGATTACAAGATAAGATGGAAAAAAAACAGTCACTCATATTGCAGAAAGCAAGCTTAAGTTACTAATATATGAAGACATAAAAAACATTTAATATGATACACGTCAACCTTGTTCAGAAAGGAAAAAGTCAGAATATAAAATCATCCTGCATATAGCAAGCACACATTTTTCTACAAACAGTAATTATCAACAAGCATGATTACTAAACCATTAAAGAATTAAAAAATAGCATATAACCATATCATCATGCCAGTATTGTGAAGGTTGTTACTCAAAAAAAGTTCTACATCAAACAAGAAGTTCCGACAGAGTACAAAACATAGAATAAATAATGTAAGTGCAGGATGGAAGTTAGATGAGCCAGTCATATTGATGGATTTCCTTTGATTGTTTCTCCAAAATATGCACTATACCAAGTGATTATATGTAAACATTAACCAGGATAATAGTCATTCTAGCAGGAAGAAAAATCTATTATTTACTAATTTGTATCTATAATGGTAAAGGATCCTCCCTATGGGTATCGGCACTGTGTTACCAAACTGGAGTATCTTGAGTCTTAAGTTTCAACACTTTAGAAAATCTTACAAAACATGAAGTAAATTAAATTATTGAAAAAATGAAAGTTCACAGCCACATGTTGTAAATTATCAATAGTTATATGGAGTTACAATGAACTGTACAACTGCAGTATTTCAATAAACTTATGAAATAATATTTTCAGAATTTAATAGGCCAACTTACAACATATGATCTTGAAAGTCTTCTAAATGCATGACAATGTAATTTTGTGAAAAATCAAGTAAATATGTGGCCATGTTGGGCCAAATTTTGTCGTGTTCGGTCAAATCCACTAGGGTTAGGTTTTGGTTAGGGTTTTTTTTTTTTGGGGGGGGAGGGGGGGGTGGGGGGGGTGGGAGCATATGAGTTAGGCTAGGGTTAGGGTTTTTAAGGTAATGGTAGTTTGAGCTAAGGTTAGGGTTTTCTATGGCTTTCCTTTATGGATAGAGACTAGATGGAGATGGAAGCTAGGGTTTGGTGGAGAATATTTTTGGTGGTAGGTAGAGAAGCTAGTGTTGTGATACCGTGTTCAAAAGAGGCTCAACCCGATGGTTTGGTTTCATTGACGTGGAGCGAGTACATATTTGTAGGAGAGGGTGAGTCTCCCTCTTCTATCCAATGTGGGACTAAAGGATTCAAAAATGAGATACTAAGTATCAATCGAGTAAGAGAACTAACTATTCTAACAATAAAATTTGAACTGAAACAAGATTCCAATGGAATACAACTTTTTTATCAGTACAAAGACGGAGCAAGTCATAAAAGATACTCCTGTAAGAGAAGTCAAAATGAGCCAACTATCCTACGCTATATAGATCTTCACAATAAAGTACATATTAATGAAGTCATGAAAGAAGAGATGCTATATGCATGTCTTCCCACAAGATTATTAAGAAAAATAATAGTATATCAATTATCAACCACAAGGTAAGATAAAGGTGAAGGTATAGGGAAATGGAGCAGGATATGAAAATTTTAGTAACTATCAGAAATTAAACTTATAGAGATAAATACTATTGATGGAAAACACTATGTTCTAGTAATAATAGTTTTGAAGGAAAATAGAAAACTAATATATCGAGAAGAAAATATGAGAAAGTGCTTCAATGATTCAATGCCATATATGACATACATAGAGAACTTACCCTTTCTTTTCAACTAAGAAAATGCATGCAAGAAAAATCATCAGAGAAAAAGCACTTGGTATAATGTCAATGGTTATACTAAACAAGCACATAAATACACACATACACACATACACACACACAGACACAGATAAACCTATAACTCTGACAGTATATTTGGCTGAATAAGATATATAGCATCCAGTGAAGGCATTGACTCCCTTCGTTTGAAAAGAGAAATAATACAAATGCAAGACATAGCTTTACTTTTCTTTTATTGGCTGAACAAAATATATAGCATCCAGTGAAGGCATTGGCTCCCTCCGTTTGAAAAGATCTTCAACCACTGTGAAAAAAGGTTTTTAATTGTTTAGATAGTGTTCCACAGGTAAACTTTTAGGATTTCAAATAACTACATTTTATCTACAATTTCTAAGGAATAACATAAATGTGTCAAATACATATAGTAACAATATATTCTTACAATGAAAAATTGGAGCTTATGAAAGGAGCACCAAACAAACATAAGAACATCTTGTCTTTGGCTAAAAGATAATAAATAGGAAAAAAAAACAAGTTTCAAAGCCAACTTCTTACAACTTACATGAAATTCCTTCATTTGTAATATCTGCCATCTTGCAAGAATAAGCCATAACTTTGACAGTATATTTATCCATGATGAGAACCTATAAACGAGATTGGAAGCAAAAGAACTCTGTAAGTAGCATGTTGAGCTTATGTTGGAGAGTGAAAGAAAAAGAAATTTTATTACAATAATGGTGAATACATAGGTACACTATGCAATGAATCCAAAAAGACATTATGTGATGAATAAAATGGTTAATGAACAGGTTAAGGACTTGAAGATAACTCTGTTATATGAAGCATTGGGGACATGGAAAAAAAAAATCACAACCATTATAGGTAAGAAAGAAACTACATAAGAACTAGAACTTCCTTTTGTGAATAATATTTAAAAAAAAAACTTAAAATGTATGCAAGGATAAGAAGCTTAGAAGAGGTCAAGATGCAGTAACGTTTTACAGTTTATTCATTATATCTTCAAGACGACGAGTATCTTGAATCTTGATATCAGTAAACTGAATGAACGTTTAAGAAATTTGTCATGGTTTAATGGAACGTAATATTTCTGGAAGAGATAATACCAAATAGGGCAAAGGGATAAGCCATTATAAAGAATAATTATACTGAATATTGTACGAGAGATTTATGGACTTTGAATAGGACATAATTGTTAGAGATGTGTAGCTTACATCTAGCCCCAAATTTGTTGATCCAACTCAACACTGGGTTGGTAGGGAGTTGCAGGGGGGCAATGCCGTCTTGCCCATAAGGCGGGGGTTCGGGAAGATTTTTTTATATGTGTCCGTACAAGAGTAATATCTTTTTTTTATATCCATGTTACTTAATATGTTGTCTGTATATAACAAATTCTGTTGTCGCTGCTGCATTTATATGTTGATTTAAAAACAATAAATTAAAACAAATTATGTTGTCACTGCTGCAATTATATGTAGATTTAAATGCAATAAATTAGAAGTTAGTTATTAACATATTTATGGAACCAAATAAGCAGCCATTCTAGTGTAGTGCATTTCATTTAGGATCTAAATGAATATTTCTTCAGTTATCAAAAAAATGTGATAGATAATAAACTTACGTAAAGCATTGATAAGATCAATCTGTAATGACTTGCATGAGCAAATTGTAAGTTCCCATAAGTCTATATCTTCCAACAGATACCAAAAATTAGCTTTTCTTTATAAGGCCTCAACAAACTACCTTATATGTGTTCAAAACATCTACATTAAGTAAAAAGTGAAATAGCCATTATAATCATGTATCAAATAAAATTTCAACATGTATAAATGTTAAAATAGCATTTGGAAGAAGGTAGTAGTCAGATGAGTGGTCTGCAACCTAGCAACTTAGTAGTAACATCAAAGTTGAACTGTAACACAAATCCTTCTTCATTTCCTATGTTTTATGTCTAGAGAGAATCACAAGCAACTCCTAAATCTGAGGACCATAACATATCTTAAGAGAAGCATGCCTAACCAAATAAAAATTTAATAGCTATACTAAAAGTTGCAAATACTGTCGTCTAATGACCACCGTATGTTACCTGTAGTTTGCACTAGAGATTAGCAAAGAGAATATTGAAGTTCAACAATAAGCGCTCACCAGAATAGTTGGATTAATCCCATGGACTATAAGGGAAAAAACGTATATCGAGAACAATTAACAATAAATGAATTAATAATCCATCTAAAATGTCAACATTTTGAAATCTCTCTAAACATTTTCCAATTATGTCATGCTAGCCACTTGCGCTACACAATTATCCGTACCACAGATTAATAGGAAAAACCACATATTCATAAATGGAAAATTGATAACACATTAAAATAAAAAATGGACAAATTCCATAGGAAAGTACCTTCCATGTAGATTTTGAGTCCTTCGATTTTGTGGATCCAAGCATTTCGTGCAGTAAACCTAACATCATCAAGAACTTATCGTAAATACTAACAACACGTGTTAAAAGTCCAAGGTTCACAGTATCGGTATCGGAGCATTCCTACGAGTATTGGGTCGGCGGTATCGGCGGTTTTAGATCGGAGTATCGAATTCTTTCGTATCGGAAAACAAAAAATTATTAACATTTTAGAAAATATATTTGATACGTTTAGGCATAATTTTAAGTATTTTCAGTGTTGTTTCTTAGCAGTTTTGAAATTGAATGAAGTAGTAGTCATCCTTGCCGATGGTTTACATGCGATAGATAAGCTTCCTTTTTTACATGCTTTTACAACCTTACTATGCTTTTACACCTTTGTTGATGAGGGTTTTCGTTCAATTTTCTTTCCTGGATTGACCAGAAAAGAGACCCCCAATGTCGGTATCGGTCGATATCGGATATCGGTCGGTATCGGATAGGGACATGCCAAACCGTATCGGTATCAGCCGTATCGGATCGGTATCGGCCGATACTGCAACGATGGTTAAAACATTGGAGATACACATAAGAGTAAACAATGCCACAATGTGTTCTGAAGGTTTATGCATAAATAAAGGATAATTTTCGTAAATAATTTTTTGAGAACGCAATTCTGAAAAAGAAGGGTGGTCTGATAATATGATTCAAAAGCATAGTTTCTACAGAATGTGTGCAAAAATGATATTATTTTAAGCTATAATTCATGGTTATTATAGGAGTTCGGTGATTCATCCAACTATACAAGAGAATTCCATTAATAATTAAGATTCTCCACAATCAATTTACATGCAATCAAGGGAAAGTATTGTTAATGGCTTCATAGGGTTCTACTACACAGTAGTAAATCATACGTCACAACAAAGCCTTTATCCCAAATTTTTAGGGTCGGCTGTTTGAATCATTTTCTTTCATCCAGCTCTCTAAGACTAACAAATAGCACTATCCTTCTTTAAAACCTCAATCCATGAACGTCTCCTTTAGCTATGATCTTATTGCTCCTCCTTATTGGAGCATCTATTGGTCTATGTTGCACGTGTCCAAACCACCTAGTCTTAGATTTTCTCTCACCAATATATATATATATATACACCCGCGATCCAATACCGCCGCCTCCCTTAATGGAGGTGACGATATTGGATCTTGGGGAATCAAGCGGCCATCTAATGACAAGGAACGCTCGCGGGGCCCATGTTGTTCCTTCCCTGTGTCAAAGTTTTGGACACACTGACGACGTCCAATGATCGGAGTCGGAGCTGACTGAGGAAAGGGGGGTTCTTGGCAAAAGCTCGGCAACGGACAACATTCCCTTGGTCTGGACGAGCAGCACCAATGGACGCTCATCAAGAGGACAGATCGTGAGTGTGAGACAAATATATTGTTTTCCGCACCAACAACCTTGACTAAAAAGTCCAGACTGGGGATGATCGAGAAACTCTGAATCATCAACGAGGAAAAAGGAGGAGGAGAGGAAGAAGAAGACTTACGATCGCGGCTGACTTGGCGGAAGGTCTTGTAGTCTCCGCCATGAGAGATGTCGAAATCGGACATCGACATTGCTCTACTCCTTTCTTCTTCTTCTTCTTCTTCTTCTTCTTCTTCTTTGGTTGAGAAATAAAAGACGAGGAGAATGGAGAGAGAAGAGAAGAGGAGAGAGAGAGTGTGTCAACATAAGGAGGAGAGCGTGCCGGCTGGAGCCTCGATTTAGAATGCAACCGAGAAGATGCGACATATGCGCGCCATGTCTCTTCCCTCCCCTTCACTCCTCTCTTCTCTTTTTTAATTTTTATTTATTTATTTCATATATATTTATTTCATATATATATATATATATATATATATATATATATATATATATATATATAGGAAAATTCTACAATACATCCGCTGGAAATGGATGTATCGATACATCCGAAATCTGGACCGTTGGATTTTAATCCAACGGTTCAGGTTTAATTCAGATAAAATAATACAGGAGACATCATTTAATGCTGATTTAGACTTCTGACCTGTTGGTAACTTGCTTTAGCAGGTCATTCTTCACTTTAATTTTTTCAATGAACACCCTAAATTAACTCATATTTACTCTCTCAAAATTCCATCCAATTTAATCTGAACCTTTTTTTTTTGGGTTACAGGCCATGGTAGTCGTGGTGGTGCTGGTGGTGGTGGAAAGAGAAACGGAGATGAAGAATGAAATAAGAAACGGTTCGGATCGCGTCGAACGTCGTCGAGCACCCCTAGAACAACGAGGAGTACCAGCTGCGCCGAGAAGAATCGGTCCGCTTCGCGTCGGACGTCGTCGAGACCTCCTCGAACAAGGAGAAGTACCAGCGGCGCCGCTAAAATTTTACTGCCCATGCCATTGTCTGAAATTTTATTTTTCATTTAACAATTTAATATTTTGTTAATAAAGCTACATGTCATGGTGGTGGTGGTGAACTGAGGAAACCTACTTCTGAGGTCGGGCGGATTATTTTTTAACTTTTCTAAAGATAATATTTTCGAGGAGAATATTTTTTTGGACAAAAAATGGCCATTCTCTTTGCTTTTAACACTTAGAATGGTACATTTAGGACGGAGAATGGTACATTTAGGACGGAGAATACGGCGAATGGCCATTCTCTTTGCTTTTAATGTGGCGAATGGACGGTGAATACGGCGAATGGACGGAGAATGGCCATTCTTTTTGCTTTTAATATGGCGAACGGACGGTGAATACGGCCAATGGACGGATAATGACCTTTCTCTTTGCTTTTAATACGGCGAATGGACGGAGAATGGTACATTTAGGACGGAGAATGGACGGAGAATACGGCGAATGGCCATTCTCTTTGCTTTAATACGGCGAATGGACGGTGAATACGGCGAATGGACGGAGAATGGCCATTCTTTTTGCTTTCAAGAAGGAACATGGCCTCTCTTTGCTTTTAATACGGCGAATGGACGGAGAATGGTACATTTAGGACGGAGAATGGTACATTAAGGAAGCCTACAAAAGCTCGTTCTCTCAAATCTCTTCTTTGTGTAAATTAAATCCAAGGAGGACACAATCCCTAATTTTAGTTATTGCTTAGCAGAGTCTGCTTAGTTGTTGTAAAGTTGTGATGTTGCTTCTGTGACACTTTTATCTTTAATCTCATGTTTTCTATGAATGTCTTCTGTTTGATTTTGATTTAGTAATCTTTCCGTATTTAGTTTTTTTGTTTCATCTAACAATTTAATATTTTTTTTATAAATCTACAGGGCATGGTGGTGGTGGAAGGAGAAACGGAGATGAAGAAGAAAAGAAGTAGAAGTTCCGGTTCGCGGTGGACTTCGTCGAGTTCCTCAATCAAGCGGAATTAAACCTCTTATAGAGTTCCTTAATTGGAGTTGATCACGATAACCTTTTGTAATTTTCAAACGGATAGTAGAATCTTCCTCGAGCCCTCCTCAATCAAACGGCTAGTAGAATCTTCCTCGAGCCCTCCTTAATCAAACGGCTAGTAGATTGTTTGCTAGTCTCGAAATTTATTTGTCTTTCCATCTTCCTCACTTTTTGTACTTCTCTCTTGCTATATATACAATAGTTTTCTTGTTTCATAGTACTATTATTCATTCTGAAATACATAGAATAGTTTTCTGAAATACAATAGTTTTCTTGTTCTCAAGATGTCTACTCGTGCGGGGGGAAATGTAGAAGACGTAGAAGATTGGATGCCAAATCCAAATGAAACCTTCATTCCGCGTTTGTTGCGCAAGATTGAAGAACATCTGGCGACGATTTCAGCTGATGTTGCAAAGATAAAAATTGAACAAATTAAGTTATCTCGGCGTTTGGATAAGATTGAAGAATCTCCAGCTTTGAAGCAGGCATCTTCATCTAGAGCATTTAATAATGTGAAGGTGGTTTCCGTTGAATCTTCTTCCGAAGAGGAGGACGTGGAGCTACAGTCTCGTAGTAAAGGATTGGACCGATATCTCGCATTGGAAGCTATAGAAGAAGAAGAAACTGTCTTTAGCAGTCCTTCTAAAAGAATGCGTATAAATATAAATCCGGTCACACCATCCAAAAATTTAATAAGTGGTTCAACCTCGAAGCCTAGCAATTGTACTAGTGTTTCTTCGAGATATTACGACTATATTTTTGCAGATGATAGAGATGACGAGTAAGTAATATGAGTTTTGATTTTATTCCAACAGTTTTTTTTCTACTAATTTATTCGTTTCTTTTCTTAGTGAAATAATATCATCTTGCAACAAAACCTATGTGTCTCGGTGGGAGATGAAGACCTTAGCTCCTTTAACGAGAATTACCAATGGGGTATGTATAGATAGTATATTTCTTCTTAGATGCCATCTATGTTTACTTCGATTCCATCGCTGATATTTTTAATGTTTTATTCAGATTATAAGTATTGTCTCTGCTATTCTCACCGCGGAGGAACGGAAAAGAACCTCCAATAAAGCTAAAGTATGGTTTTTACCAATAAGGATGTCGGTGAGTGAGCATTTTATTCTTCAATGCATATGCATTAACAATTTTCTCGTTTGTTTGTCCTTCTTAATGTATTAATTGATGTGAATGTAGAAAGCCACGTTACCTCCATCCGTCAAAAAGCCTTATGAAATATGGAAGAAGTATAAATACTTTCAGGATTACATGGGATCTTTAAGCACTTGTAAAGAGGTATTAATGTATTTATGTTTAATTATTAATCATAATTTTCTAAAAATTTACTAATTTGTTTTACCTAATTATCCTGATTCAGATATACATACCCATTCATTTGGGCGAACACTATACTCTTGCAAGAGTTGTGTTTAAAAACAGGACTGTTGAAATTTGGGACTCACTTGCATCTGAAGATGATCCGATTCAAAGCAGAACAGTTATAAAAGAAATAGTAAGCTCATATTCATCAATTTTTATGAATTGGGTACAAGAATACGCATTATACTAATACATATTTATTTTCTGGTAATTGTAGCTTTCAAATTTGGATATCTTTCTCCAAGAAGAGATTTTGAAGCTGAGAGATGCTAGGTTCAGCTTTTCTACTTTTGCAATAAAACGTCCTTCTTATGTTCCCCGCCAAGGCAATTTACTTGATTGTGGAATTTTTTTAATTGCATTCATGAAAGACCGATGTAGCCTGGACTACCGTTCTATCGATGTAAGTATGAAAATATGTCGTCAAAAACTTCAACTTTTTAGAGCAATATTTTTGATGTTATGTTTGTTATATGCAGTTTGATGCGGAAAAGGAAAGACGCATAGTTGCTGAATGGATTACAACTTCAGAGCACAATGAAGAGCTAAATAAGAAGTCCAAACTGGTTGAATATGGAAGACGATAATTTTTTTTCCTTCTTCTTTTATATTTAATGTATGGAAAACCCTAATGTATTATGTTCATTTGTTTTGTTGAGTTGTAATGACATTTTTGCCAAACGGCTTCAATTCTTTTTGATTAAACAGAAAAGAGTCTTTTGCACTTCCATCGAATGACATTTTTGCCCTTCTAATTAATTCAAAACACCCCCGAACCCTTTTTTTAAAAAAAGAAAAGGGAAAAGAAAAAACCGTTTCGGAGCTTCCTCTTCTTCCATATTCCAGTCTGTACTCAAACCTAGGTCATTCTCCTCCAAAATCTTCAAACCTTCCTCCCCATTCGCAATATTCATACCATGTCGGCATCAGCGGCAGAATCATCACCGGCAGCATTACCAAATAGAGAAGATGCACCAGTTACAGAAAATCCAAAAGCGACAGACGGAGAACAACGGAAACCCTATTCTAAGAAAGTTGCAAAAAAGAAAAAGGAAAAAGTTGCTAAACAAAAGAAGTGCAAGAAGAAGTGCAAACAGAAGGTATAACTTTGATTTTATGTTCGCAAATTCTGTATATATTTCAAGAAAAATGACATTCTCCGTCATAAAACGCATTTGAATGTTAAATTCTATTCGCCGTTTAATTTGGAACGGATAATGTCATTCTCCGTCTAACTTGAAACGGAGAATGCCGTTTCCAGTGTTAAAACCCATAAGAATGGCCATTCTCCGACCTAATTTTTGGTTTTTTTTTTTTTTTTTTTGCAGAAAGAAAATCTGTCCGGAATAAGGATTCAAGACTTTTCCGTTCTACCTTCAAGCCAATGCTAAATCTTATGGAGGAGGTCAATCGAGATGCTGGCCGTTTACCTGAGCCAGTTATTGGTTCCTTGAAGAATACCGGTTTCTGGAATTTTGTCGAGGTTTTCTACCAAAACAGAGTCCACGTCTCCGAAATGGCCAAGGTAACGGAAGGGCTTGAGAATTTAATTGCAAGTTACACAGAAGAAGAAGATGGCGTCGGGTGCTTTGAATTGAGCACCAATGTTAAAATCGTGCCAAGCGTCAAGGATATGGCAGTCATATTCGGTCTACCGCTGAATGAAGAAAGCGTTGATGATGTTTCTTACAGAAGATTGATAAAGGAAAAACAACAGCAGCCCACACCACCAGCATCATTGAGCCTGTGCAGAGATCATTTCACAAGATTGCTGGCTAATACTAAGGGCAAACACTCAGAAGTCACGAATAAGGAAGTGAGAGACAAGTTCTTTGAATTGTTACGACGGCTTCGTGGCGGAGATAACGCTGTTAATCCAGATGATTTGGCCAAGCTAATAATCTTCCACTTGTGCCAAACTGTATTCTTCACAAAGTCTGGCGGTTCAAATTTGCCGTACAGATTCTTGGCCTTGGTAGACAGTGTGGACGTGATCAAGAGTATATGCTGGCCAAGGTTAATCCTGGCATATGTAATGGATAGCTTAAAGAGGAGTAGAAGCAAAACTGAACAGGGGGATTACTCAATGGCTTTCCACAAATTGGAAGGTTGCACAATATACTTCCTCTATTGGTTTGCAGAACATAGTAAATTTGTGGAAAGGAAGTTCGCCCCAATTCCTGATTACCCAAGATTTTTCACATGGAATGGGTACGATATCTCAAACTTCCTCAAGGCCGAATATCACAACAAAATGAGATCGAAGATGATATTGGAAGATCTGGTTATACCTGTTGGGGAAGAAGAAGGGCACAAAGAAGAGGAGCCACCTATAGAAGAAGTTGAAAAAGAGGGAGAGGAAGAACACCAAGAAGCAGGTGGGGATAATTTTGATGAACAACGGATAACACCGCATCATGAAATGGGCGCTGTGATGGACGACTCAGCAAAGGAATTGGAGGATTTGAGAAGACATCATTCTGATATTCTTGCGCAGAATGAAGAACTGAAAGAAAAGTTGAAAGAGATGGAGGCACAAGGAGCGCAGTTACGTGCAGCCAACTTTGAGAATGCCATACTCAAAGAAAAGCTGAAAGTGCTCCAGGCAGAAGAAGAGCAACAACGTGCAGTCAACGTTGTGATGGAGGGCTCTGTGCATGAACTGGAGGATTTGAGAAGACATCATTCTGATATTCTTGCGCAGAATGAAGAACTCAAAGAAAGTTGAAAGAGCTCGAGGCACAAGAATCACAACAACGTACAGTCAACGTTCTGATGGAGGGCTCTGTGCATGAGCTGGAGGATTTGAGAAAGCAGAATTCTGTTCTTAAAGCGCAGAATGAAGAACTCAAAGAAAATTTAAAAGAGATAGAGGCACAAGGAGCGCAGTTACGTGCAGCCAACCTTGAGAACGAGAAACTCAAAGAAAAGCTGAAAGAGCTCGAGGCACAAGAATTACAACAACGTGCAGTCAACGTTCTGATGGAGGGCTCTGTGCATGAACTGGAGGATTTGAGAAAGCAGAATTCTGTTCTTAAATCAGATCTACATGCACAAGGTAAAATCTTTTCTATTTCAAATTCCTGATTTGTAATCTTCCAGGAGAATGACTATTCTCCGTGTACTATAACACGGAGAATAGTCATTCTCCGTGTTATTTGGAACGGATAATTACTATTCCATATCATGTCGATACTGGAAAGGTTATTCTCCGTGTAATTCCAAACGGAGAATTCTATTCTCCGTATTATATTATACGGAGAATGTCATTCTCCGTGTTAGGTTCACATCATACATTTCATTGTTGTTTGTTTTATTTCAGTGCGAACAACCAAACAACTCAGAGAAACAAATGAAAGGCTCGTTGAGGAGAAAAGGGAGCTTCAAAATAAAGTTGAATCATTTAAGATTGAAGCCAATGAAAAGGATTGCAAAATTAAAGATCTCGAAGCCATGGCTAAAGTACTTCAGAATGAGGAGTTACAAGCTGCTGCTGAACCTGCTGCTCCAAGAGAAGTCAGAAGAAGAGGAGGATCGGGGGGAAAGAGGTTAATTAAAAGCAATACAGTTGGAGAGGCTAATAAAAAACGGAAGGTTAATGACGCTACGAAATCCCGAGAAGACGCCAAAATGGCTGAATTAAAGAAGAACCACGTCATACTAAGGGAATGCGATGAACTCTTACTTTGGAAACATGCGGATGAAGAGCTGAAGAAACAATACATCGACATCGTAATTCCCAGAAAGAATTCTCCAAAGTATGTATTCTGAACCCTTTTTTTCGTTCCTTTTTCTAGACTTTTTTCACAATTATGTGATGAGAATCTATATTATTAATTTAATGTAAACTAAATTTATGTGCAGTGATATGGTATACGAATTTTTTCCGGAAGAGGGTGAAAATGAAGTTTCAGTCCAGCTGTCGGCAGTAGACATGCAAGACATACTCAACTATGACGACATGGAGCATGGCATACTGGACATAATAATAAGAAAGATGAGAGAAATTCAAGGCAGTAAAAGGTGTGCCCCGTCTAGTTCGAAGAAGGTGCCATTGATCCAGAAAAAAAAGCCGGCGGCCCAATCACATAAGTGGTCTGCATTCATGTCGGCCCACACATTGGTAAGTATTCAAACAGAAAAATCCATATTCATGTGTACACCGATGAAAAATGACAGAAAAAAAATTACTCATGATATTGTGTATTGTTTTTGGGAAACAACAGACCGTCATTCAACGTGTCAATGAAGAAACCGCAAAATCCGGCGCCTGTGAAGACATCCAAATAGTAGAAGACTTCGTCATGGGTTTGGAGGACGACATAGAGTTGTTATTGGTCCCACTTTTTAATGCAACCATTAAACACTATACTCTGCTCACATTCAACTTTATCTCCTACGACTGGACACACTACAACTCCTTGTTGCAAACCACGTACGATACGTGCAAGGTGGATGCAGAATTAACGAAGAAAACCTTAGAGCCTATCGTCAGGAGAAAAGTTGATATGATGAGGGAGAGATGCCCGGCGAAGAAGGAGTATGAGAGCAAAGTGCTGAATTGTTCTCTAAATTGCCCACAACAACGGGCACCCAACTGCCTCTTGTACACGGCGTATTATATGAATAGGTTAACGAATCCTCCCTTCGAAATACCGGGAGGAAATGACAATGAAACTCACCAGAAGATGACAAAGATGAGGTTGGCATGGGCTAAGGAGTTGCTTTCAAGCAAATATGTAAATCGATCCTAGCAATGACATTGTAAAACAACAATGTAATTATGATGTAATTGGGCAAGGAACTTCTGTCTTTTATAAGCTCTGCTTTTATAATATAATCATTTTTGAATTACATTTACATCGTCAAAACCACGAAAAGTTTGACTTTTATTTACATATGAAACAACTCGAACTCATGCGCCAAAAGGGCAGTGGGTTCCTTAGCCTCAGGAGTCTATCTCTTCGACATGTTCCTTGTTGAAGAAGGATGGCTTTGCACGGTGCTCTCCCTCAAAACAAAATTCCTTGAGGCAGTGGGTTCCTTTGCCTCAGTGAGTTCCTTTGCACGGAGGATGAACGATGAAGTGACTTGCCTCAAGGAGTCATGCTACGGTTCCTATGCTCTGACCATGCACGATCAATACCATCTACCACGCGGACACGAACTGAAAGACGACAGAGAACAACACTCCTTGACAGTTGAAGTTTTCAATTGGATTCCTTGAAGCAAAACACTTCATCGTGCATCGTCAGAGGAGTGTTGTTCTCAAGGAATTCAATTGAAAGCTTCAACTGTCAAGGAGTGTGTTCTCTGTCGTCTTTCAGTTCGTGTCCGCGTCGTATTCATCGTGCATCGTCAGAGCATAGAAACCGTTGCATGACTCCTTGAGGCAAGTCACTTCATCGTGCATCCTCCGTGCAAAGGAACTCACTGAGGCAAAGGAACCCACTGCCCCAAAGAATTTTGTTTTGAGGCAGAGCACCGTGCAAAGCCACCCTTCTTCAACAAGGAACATGTAGAAGAGATAGACTCATGAGGCAAAGGAACCCCCTGTCTCAAGGAATTTTGTTAACTTGTGGCAGAGCACCGTGCAAAGCCATACTTGTTCAACAAGGAACATGTCGAAGGGATAGACTCCTGGCTGGCGATTCGACAGAGCGTGGAACGATAATAAACTCCAAACTCATGCACATCTCAGTCTTCTGAAGGACTTCACTACCGTGCATCGTCGGACCAATGGAACACGTTGAAGAGATGAACTCCTGGCGGCAAAGGAACACCGTGCATAGTCCGAGCCAATCAACGTGCGGGCGCTTCGACAGAGCGTGGGTTGGCAATAAATCCAAACCCAGGCACATGTCAGTCTTCTGAAGGACTTCACCACCAAAGCTTCTTCGAACGAGGAGATCGACAACCAAGAGGAAAGAGTCTTGCCAAGGCGGAGGATCGGTAGAGTCCATCGCCACAAGAAAAGCTAAGTGAGATGAGAACAAACTCTCTCTACACTACTGACATTTATAGGCATGGAACAACTCGGACTCATGCGCCAAAAAGGCAGTCACTTCGAATTCTGCCCCTGCTCAATTAAAGCTAAGTAAGACTGGAACAATTAATTTCCATCAATACCAATGCCATTAATAGCAATGAATATACCCCTTCGAATTCTGCCAACTTTGATACCCCCTACTGTATCAAAGTTTTTTTTTCTTGATACAGTAGGGGGTATCAAGTTTTGATACCCCCTATGTATGACATGTGGGCCCTTCCTGCTTTAAAAAAATGTGTACAAATATATATATATACATAAATTTTAATAGGGCCCAAAAAACTCTTTTCTAACAAAACTCTTTTCAAAGTTTTGATACCCCGATGTATGACATGTGGTCCCCTCTTGCTTTGTAAAACGTGTAAACATATATATATACACATTATTTTTTGAGATGGCCCACATGTCATACATAGGTGCCTGTATCAAAGTTTTTTCCCTTTTAAATAGCACCCATAATTAACTTACAAAAAAAGTATAAGTAAAACAAAATATTGTTATAGTCAAGATTTGAACCAATGACCTCTTGAATACAAGTCTAGCAGTGTAACCACGACACCACAATAGCATTCTCCGTGTTTTATTAAACGGAGAATAACATTCTCCGTTTTGATTTAAACGGAGAATAGCTTCACAGTGTTAAAAACAAATTAGAATGTTCATTCTCCGTTTTAAATTAAAACGGAGAATATCATTCTCCGTTTAAAATTAAAACGGAGAATATCATTCTCCGTTTTAAATTAAAATGGAGAATGACATTTGCCACATAAGAATGACATTGTAAAACAACAATGTAATTATGATGTAATTGGGCAAGGAACTTCTGTCTTTGATAAGCTCTGCTTTTATAATATAATCATTTTTGAATTACATTTACATTGTCAAAACCACGAAATATTTGACTTTTATTTACATATGAAACAACTCGAACTCATGCGCCAAAAGGGCAGTCATTTTTATAATAAGATCTCCCAAATTCTGCCATTTATTGCAAAATTTAACAACTCGAACTCATGCGCCAAGCTACAGTCACTTTTATTGTCATTAATACCAATGAATCTGCCATTTATATGCCATTAATACCAATGAATTCTTCCATTTATATGCCATTTATTCCTAATGAATCTGCCCCTTCGGATTATATTCTCCGTTTTAGTTGGAACGGAGAATGGAATTCTCCGTTTACTTGAAACGGAGAATAACTTTCCCGTTTAAATTAAATCGTTTGAGTATTCTATTCACCGTTTATGTCTGCTCTTCTGTCTTTTATAATAAAATCCTTTTTGAGTTACATTTACATTGTGATAACCATGAAAAGTCTGACCTTTTGAGTTACATGTACATTATGAAAGTCTGAAATACTACATAAAATCCTACTATCAAGAAAAAAGTTGAATGTGAGCTGCGTGCGGGCATCGCAGAGCAATGGAACTCCTTGAGGCAAAGGAATTCCTTGAGGCAGTGGGTTCCTTTGCCTCAGTGAGTTCCTTTGCTCGGAGGATGCACGATGAAGTGGCTTGCCTCAAGGAGTCATGCTACGGTTCCTATGCTCTGACCATGCACGATCAATACCAACTACCACGCGAACACGAACTGAAAGACGACAGAGAACAACATCCTTGACAGTTGAAGCTTTCAATTGTATTCCTTGAGGCAAATCACTTCATCGTGCATCGTTAGAGCAATAGAACTCCCTGAACAAAGGAACTCCGTGCATAGTCAGAGCAATGGAACTCCATGAACAAAGGAACTCCGTGCATCGTCAGAGCGAATCAAAGTGCGAGCGCAATAAATCCAAACCCACACTCTGTCGGAGCGCTCGCACTTTGATTCGCTCTGACTATGCACGGAGTTCCTTTGTTCATGGAGTTCCATTGCTCTTACAATGCACGGAGGTCCTTTGTTCAGGGAGTTCCATTGCTCTGACGATGCACGATGAAGTGATTTCCTCAAGGAATTCAATTGAAAGCTTCATCTGTCAAGGAGTGTTGTTCTCTGTCGTCTTTCAGTTCGTGTCCGCGTCGTATTCATCGTGCATCGTCAGAGCATAGAAACCGTTGCATGACTCCTTGAGGCAAGCCACTTCATCGTGTATCCTCCGAGCAAAGGAACTTACTGAGGCAAAGGAACCCACTGCCTCAAGGAAATCCTTGAGGCAGAGCACCGTACAAAGCCATCCTTCTTCAACATGGAACATGTCGAAGAAATAAACTCCTGGCGGGCGCTTCGACAGAGCGTGGAACGATAATAAACTCCAAACCCATGCACATCTCAGTCTTCTGAAGGACTTTACCACCGTGCATCGTCGGGCCAATGGAACATGTTGAGGAGATGAACTCCTGGCGGCAAAGGAACACCGTGTATAGTCCGAGCCAATCAACGTGTGGGCGCTTCGACAGAGCGTGGAATGGCAATAAATCCAAACCCAGGCACATGTCAGTCTTCTGAAGGACTTCACCACCAAAGCTTCTTCGAACGAGGAGATCGACAACCAAGAGGAAAGAGTCTTGCCAAGGCGGGGGATCGGTAGTCCATCGCCACAAGAAAAGCTAGTGAGATGAGAACAAACTCTCTCACACTACTGGCATTTATAGGCATGGAACAACTCGGACTCATGCGCCAAAAAGGCAGCCACTTCGAATTCAATTCAATTAATTTCCATCAATACCAATGCATCGCCCTTCTCAATTAAAGCTAAGTAAGACTAGAACAAACTCTTCCAACTACGGCCATCTATATGCCATTAATACCAATGAATCTGCCCCTTCGAATCTGCCAACTTTGATACCCCCTACTGTATCAAAGTTTTGATGCCCCCAATGTATGACATGGGGCCCTTCCTGTTTTTATAACATGTGTACACATATGTATATATACATAAATTTTAATAGGGCCCACAAAACTCTTTCTAACAAAACTCTTTTCAAAGTTTGATACCCGATGTTGACATGTGGTCCCCTCTTGGCTTTTAAAACGTGTAATCAAAGTTTTGAGATGTGGTCCCCTCTTGCTTTGTATATACACATTAATTTTGAGATGGCCCACATGTCATACATAGGTGCCTGTATCAAAGTTTTTTCCCTTTTAAATGGGCCCCATAAGTAACTTACAAAAAAGTATAAATAAACAAAATATTTATAGTCAAGTTTGAACCAATGACCTCTTGAATACAATTCTAGCAGTGTAACCACGACACCACAATAGCATTCTCCGTGTTTTATTAAACGGGAATAACATTCTCTGTTTTGAATTAAACGAGAATAGCATTCACAGTGTTAAAAACAAATTAGAATGTTCATTCTCCGTTTTAATTTAAAACGAATTATATTCTCCGTTTCTTTTGAACGGAGAATTATATTCTCCGTTTTGAACTTTACGGAGAATGCCGTTCCCAGTATTAAAACGATTGAGGATACTATCGCCGTTTTATTTGGAACGGAGAATGGTATTCTCCGTTTATTTTGAAACGGAGAATAAGATTCCCAGTGTTAAAACACATTAGAATGTTCATTCTCCGTTTTAATTGAAACGGTGAATAAAATTCACCGTGTCATTTGAAACGGAGAATGTTTCTCCGTTTGAACTGCACGGAGAACATATTTTCTCCATTTTTGAGTACTACTTTTGAAATTGGAATTTAATGTTCTCCATTTTTATCTAATGTCTCTCAAACTTTTGCATTGGAGAACATATTTTTTATCTAGTTGCTCGTGTGAATGACATCTTGCCACATAAGAAGACATATCTTAAGTCAACGACGTTTCATTTTACTCCATTTGCTCATTTTCACTTTTTTGCTTTCGACTTTACAATTACGATAATCGTGACCAGTTTTTTTACAAAATTTACATATTCTAGCCTTCGGGATAGATTGACTTTCTGTAGGCTGGCTTGATTTCCCTTGAGAAGGCCTTCCTTTTGTTGCTACCGGATTTGGCTCTTTTAAAGCTTCATGCACTCCTTGAACTGCATCAGCTACCATTTGTTCTTCGCCAATATCGGACACCATTCTTTTCAACTCCATCAGAACAGACGACATCAACTCCGTTCATCCTCTCTTGAAACTTTGCTTGATTTTTTACAATAGTATGTAAACAGATTAACTTGTTCATTAATAGCACCATACCTTTGCTCTCAATAATGTCTGGGTGGATGAATCTTCTTTCTGAGCCAGGTCCGGAGAGATAACTCTCTTTGCAATCCTTGAGCCAACGAGATTTTATCAAGTTCTTTGGAATATCTCCAATTTGTAATCTCTTCATTGCTGCAAAAATATGCCTACAAGGAATCCCCTTGGTCTCCATCCACATGCATTCACATGTTATGATGTTGCGGCCGAAGAAATGTAACCTTAACGGTTGACACTGTCTGGCGACAATACTTTTGGACAGTGCAAACTTCTGTCCCTCTTACGATGTGATGATGGGGAACAATAATGCATCAGAACGTGGTGATTTCATTCCTTACATCTATAAACCCTTTTTAGTGTAAATTGCGGCAAATTTACCTTCTATTACGGCCATGCTAGTTTGATTCACAACGGTGTTGAGAATTATCATTGACA